>NIPQ01069945.1:0-24253 GCA_002806875.1 Lepidotrigona ventralis hoosana | reverse complement strand
GAGAAAGAGAAAATGAAAGTGAAGAAAGTTACTAGCAATAGAAATACTCGATCTGAAATCTATGTGTGTTTCCTACAGAAACCAGCCAGTAAAGAACGCAACTTCCATTTGCAACTCCTAAGAGAATCTGCGAATTTCACGCAGATTTTATTTCGCAAGGTAGCGAGCCGTATTACCAATCAAGTTCTTCCAATTTTCGATGATCCAATTGAACGGTCTTGTCTCTGTTCTTCTTTTGCCTGTCTTTGTACATCACGCTTCTTCTGATTTATCTTTGAATAAACGCACTCGTCTTCCGAGCTTGCGTAAAGTTTCAAAGTGGAGTCGTAACTTTCATGTAAAATGAAAAAAAAAAGAAAAAAAATAAATACGTTTTAATTTTTCGTTACTTTTAAAAATTTATTTCAAAAATTGTAAAGTCGAAACTATGAACTATAAAAAAGCGAATATATTCTGACAATAATATCTTTAAGTAAAATTGTTATTGAAACATCATACATAAAATGAAAATTCGATGAAAACGAATGATGTTTAATTCTACAAAAGTAGAGAAAGAGTTTCATTGGCTTCTAAATCACGGTAAAGATTTATTAATTGAAAGTCAATAATAAGAACAGAATGTCTTGTCGCATGGACAAATCAGAATGAGAAAATTGGTAGTAAAAATGGTCTTCTGCTAACTCGTGCGAGAGGATCGAGGACTTTGCCTTTACTGATCTTCTAGCCAACCGAGGTGGAAGCTATACCCAGAAGGGACTCGAGGTAAGGATTCGGGTATATATAAGCTCGAGGGACTGGATTAGAAGAGGTCTGAAGGCTTTGGCGGATCGGTCGGACTCGTGTTTAAGTAGCCCACATTGTGGGATAGTCCGACTTCTTGGTTGAGATTAGCTTAGTTACAGATAACTAAGTCGAGATTCGGAGGAGCTGAAGATACAAATAGAAGAAAGTAGGCAGAGAGATGAAGAAAACGGCGCGGGACAAAGGAAACGCAGATGGGACGATAGAAGGAGGAAATCAGGGAGGATTCTCAGCAAGCGGAGAAAAGCGACAGTCCTGAAATCGGTTTACCTCTACAGAGAATTACCGGTATGTATGCATACACGACTACAAATAACCGCAAATTGTCGGTGAGAAGTTTGATTATCTTTCCGGCCTCTGCAGAAGGCGAAGTGACATCAGCCGGATATTTCTGAAGCGGATAGAAGGATATTGTGATCCCTACGGTGAAACAGCCGCTGGCTGAACAGGCCTTTGCACAGACCAATGTCTCGCAATATTACACGGCTCCAGTTGCTGTACAGAGAGAGAAAGGACGATCCGAGGACTAGGTTAGCGAGCAGAGACAGCTAAACAAGATCTGTATTCTCGCTCGGAGTTAATTGTCTTGCCAATGTGGGATTAGCAGACTGAAGAGCAGGACTTACTGGCTTTCTGTGCAATCACTTATTCCGTTAACCAACATTATGGCTCGCTTGCTTCTTTCCCTTGACCTTGCCACTTCAAAATGTTCTTCTATGATTTTACGCTGCAACATGTTATTCCTTTTTATCTCTACATATTTCTAGTTTATTTTATTGTTTATTTGTTTCTTTCTTAGTCGAATCGTTTCCCAAGTGATCAGTTCTTTGCTTCTACACTCTGTTGATATATGCTTTATTATCCATCTGCAATTTCGTTGTCGATTTCGCTATCTGTAGATCATTTTGATTCGGTTACGATCCCAACCATATCAGGATCCCGGTGAAATTGTTGCCTGTGATGAATAGCATCCCGAGCTCCTTGAATAGTCCCTACACGGTATACCGAATACGAACAACAGGGAACAACTATACCGATGACAGTCAGGTTGTTAAACACACCGAGTACCGTAACTGAGAAATTCTAAATAGAACGTATATGATAATAAATATTTTGTTTATGTATTATACAAAGTTACAATTAATTTTACAGTTGCCTTCGTTTTTTCAAATTATTTTTTATTTTCATCTACAATTCAATTGAAATATTGCTTTATAATTTGTGTCTTTTTATTTATCCAATTAAAAAGGTACAAATTATAAGATACATATTTGTCTATATATATACATCTGTTAATTGTTATTTTATACATATGTATAAATATGAAACAAATTTATATTCAAGATTAGATCTATTTTTGTTTCTTGTATTTTTGTTATAAAATGTATTTTCTAAATCATACAGTAATTGTATAACGTCAAATCAAATTTTTTAATACTTTAATACTTTATAATTAATACTTTATTATTACTAGACCACGAATGTTCATACATTTCTGGAAAATTAAAAAACCACAGAATACAGTATAATAATCAAAAATATATGATATATTGAAAGTGGAATATTTTTTATAATATTTCGTAAATGACACAAATTTATATTTAAATTTTATTTTTTAAATTATATTTAAATTATATGAAAATATAAAAATGCATAAACATATATAGTTTGATCATTATTATATTGATATGTAATAATTTTATATTCTATTAATAAAAATTTAAGAAATCTTAATATTTCACCATTTAACTCTAAAGTCCAATAAAATAATGGAAAGAAATCAAAAAATTTTAAAAAATGTGAAAAAAAGTTGGAGAGTTGTGAAGAAAAAATTTCAATCTTAAGACCATGATGTTGATGAAAAATGTTTTTCACTGATTTTGGAGATAAATTTTTGCAATTTTCGAGAACGAAAATATTCTTACTTTTCCATCTGCAATTTAAAAATATTTTTGAAAGAAATGAACTTAAAGTCATCATTAAGAGTAAAGTAGAGGCTTCAAAATGTGGTTAACTAGATTGTCGCAAAATTTTCTTAAAAAAACTATAAAATTATACGGTTTAAAATATTGACAACATTTTATCGAGTATGTGAATAATTTTGTAAGTAACTGTATATAACATGTACATAACAATTTAAGTTAAATTTTTTGAATCTATATTTTTCGTCAAAAATATCTTATAAATACTTACTTTCATATTATCATTATTATCATATTATCATATATTTCAGACGTTGAATATGTACATAAATATCACGATGTCAACAAATAGTAACTAAGGGGGTAAATAAGAAACATTCTTTCCAACCATAAAAATGATTGAAAATTATGATGATTGTTATTTGGGATATTCTGTATAAAAAAAAGAAAATTATCTGATATATATTTTAAGTTAATTGTTTTATTTAAAAGGAATACAAAAGAAACTGGATAAATATTACATGTAACATGTAGTTTAAAAATGTCTTGAATGTATGAGTTTCAACGTAGAAGATTCGTTAGTTAAAAATATATATACTCTCTTTGAGTGTGTATGAAATAAACTATGATAAGCCTTTATTATTATGTATGAATGAATATGTAATCAGAATTTTTAGATTAAACAAGTAATAAACAATTAATTTCATTTTTCTTTGCGTAAATTATTTATTATCACATTTAATAAAATAAATGCATTTTTTAAAATAAGATATTTATTTCAATCTTTTTTTGTTCTTGAATCTTCAATTTTCATTTATTATTATTATTCATATAAAATAGTCTATCTATCTATTTTCGACAATGCATAAATCATTAATTAATCAATTGAATCATCAAATTTTTAATCTTCTTTATTCAAATTCTCTCAACGTATTTTATACATTTTAAAGAGAATGCTCAATGCTTATAGTATAAATGTGTCTAGAAATTCTTCCTTATAAAAGGTAAGAAATGAAGAATAATTGAATAAGGAATATAATAATAATAATAATAATTGAAAGAGGAATATCATCAAAGAATATCATTTTGACAATTTCGTTAAAGATGTATACAAGTTAACGAAATCATTCAAAATTTGTTAACTAAAATTTCACAATTTGTTTGTAGTTTGTTTGTAGTTATTTCACAATGTTTTGTAGTTCATATACTTGATCCAAAGTAAA
The DNA here is from genome assembly GCA_002806875.1 of Lepidotrigona ventralis hoosana. Taxonomy (NCBI): domain Eukaryota; kingdom Metazoa; phylum Arthropoda; class Insecta; order Hymenoptera; family Apidae; genus Lepidotrigona; species Lepidotrigona ventralis. The sequence continues at coordinate 20,307 of NIPQ01069945.1, read as the reverse complement.
AGGACGATAAAGTCATAATAATAATTAAATGAAATTTATTGAAATTTATTCTTAATTGTTTGTTACGTAAAATATTGATGAAACATAATCTAAGTATTTCAATACTTAATAAATATAATAAATACTTAGATAAAATAGAGATATTACAATAAATCTAAGTCATTAGAAAATATCTATATCTATACAACTGTTATTACTATTACATAAATTACCATTGCTATTAAAAATAATTTAAAAAATGTGAATTACTTGTATTGTTGTTACTTCGAATTTCACTTGCAATTTTTAAATTAAAAAACCACATCGATAAACTCTAATCTTCGAGTTGCTAGCAAAGTCAATTAATCATATCGAAACAAGCTGTGGTTAATCAGTCGGAAATAACAGATCGACCACAGAGTCATAAAAACTATGTATTGGTCATCTTTAAGAGCAATATTGAGAATCTAGGGCTTAGCTTCGCCCTCGTTGCAATCTCCAATGTGTTGTTTCGCGTACCTGTTTTAGTTAAGGCAGATTGAAGGGAAGGGCAAGAGAATGGCCGAGAGTAGGCTGTGTTGACGTTGAAAGATGGTGGTGCTCCTTCTCTCTGGCCGCTACTTTCAGCATGATATAGCACCATCCAAATGCGCTGATAGATCCAATTTACAGAACGCCTTTAACACACTATACCGACTCATGCCCAAAACTTCAACTTCCGCCGCAAATTCGTTCACAGAGTTTGAAGACAATTTTTAACTTTTTAAATCTCTTGCTAATGGATTAACTCTTCGAACGATTGATATTGATGTAATAATTTCTTTTCTTTCATTCAATTTCATCAGAATTATTTTTTCATGAAACGTGAAACGATATTTCCTTTGTCATAGAATAAAAAAATTTGGATAGTTTGGATAATTCTCCTGAAATCGGTAGCTAAAGTAGTCTAAATATTATATTAATTAATTATAGTAATTAGAATTACACACATTGAACAATATTAAGAGACAATAAGAAAGAAAAAAGAAACGTATAATAATCGTACGATTTTTTATAACTTAGTAATAACAGACTCAGATAAAAATTGTTATTGTTGACTACATTCAGGTAACACAAAAAGTTTCAAAAATAATATTATAGTTTCATAATAAATGAAATAATTAATTATAAGTTATTGATTGTAAGATACGGATTTCGATATAATAATATACATTTTAAAATGACACAACATAATATATTTACTATTTACTATGATATAAAAAAAGTTTCTTTTGGGATTACATTACAGACGTGTTGAGTCCATATTTCTTTCCTATTTGTGAATTATATTCAATAGAATATTTATACAAACTTGTCGGAAAGAAATAATTTATGGAATTAGAATATCAATAATGAGTTCTTTCTATCATCTTTCTATTTCAAATTTTTTTTTTTCTCATAAAAGGTCATTTCAAAACCAAATAAACGGGATTTTATTTAATTGAGCAATAACTAAAATTTTCTATAAATTAAGTCCATATAAATAACTGCATAGCAACCATTAAATTTAGTTATTTGAAATATGCTAAATATCCAAAGTATTGAATAAAGTAAAAGTTAGACAATCATATGATTTTAAAATCAAATTTTTGCTAATTAGAATTAAATAGAATTAAGTCATGATTGAAGGAATAATAAAAATATAATAATATTTATTGACTTGACATTATAGTAACTATGCCATCATTTAAACCTCTTATTTTTTAATATTGTTATTATTATACAAAATGATAAAAAATAAAAGAAAAGACGAAAAATACAGCAATTAATATTGCTATATTCTATACATATATAAAATATTCAATAAAAATAGATATAACACGAAGTGGAGAGATTATTAGAATTTAAATGAAAAAATGAAACGAGTAAAGAATCTAACTTGTGCGATATTTATAATAATAATGTGTCCAAACATGCTAGATATATAAGATTCAAGTGATTAATCCGCGTGGAGTAATTAGTAGAGCAGGGCTTCTTAAAACTAAATTTGGGGGTCGTAGAAATTTTAGCAAAACTAGAAAATTTTTTATGATTTATTAATTTTTACACTAAATATTTTAATTTTAAATAAATATTTTATTTAATTATTTTAATATAATTATTTTTTAATATAATTTTTACACTAAATATTTTAATATTTTATGATTTATTAATTTTTACACTAAATATTTTAATTTGTATTCTAGTTCATATTTTTCTATACCGGGATCGCGAAAATATTTTCTCGGGTCGCCAAGTGGAAAAGTTTGAAAATGTGCACAGGATCGACAATCGACCTTGATTTCAGTCTCAGGAGGGTTGAGGGCCCAACTGACCCTAAACGATTAATAGTAAACTTAATCAGCATCTCGCGAGTATCTACGAATAAAAATATATGTGTAGATTAAATATATCATATTCAACATTTTTTTTTAATACTTCCTAGTTTCGTTTAATATTTGTAAATTCACATCGATGAACTTTAATCTTTAAGTTACTGACAATTGATAATATCGAAACAGACTGCGGTTGATCGGTTGGAAATTTTTTTAATAATAAAATGAAAATAAAAAATCTAAAGTATTTTCAAACCACAAATATACGAATACACGAAATATATAATTTAATAATACATTATTAGTTCTTCTTTTTCGTTTAATTACTCTGATAGTAGACATGTACTATTCAGTGACACTTATTATGTCTAAAGAAGACATTATAATCCGCCCTTTCATCTCGTGTATTTTAAATTTAAACGATAAAGAAAATATACTCTATGAAAAATAAATTAATAATGAAATATTTTACGATGAGTTTTACAACTTCTGTAACGGTTAGTTTGACAAACTCGTTTTTATGAAATGTTTTACGAGAAAATACTAAATATTTAAAAGAAAATGTTTAATCAATAAAAACTTCATATCAAATTTTATTAATAAAAGATTCTTTGTAAACTATCTGTTAATGTTAATTGAAGTGAATGAAGATTCAAAATTTGATCAAAATACAAAATAAAATTTAGCTTTATTTCCTCGACGTGAAATAGCTTGTGATAACAAAAATAGAATAAATAAATAGTGTAATTCTTAAAATATACATGAAATACATATAAATTTAAAAAAATATTAAATTTAATAAAATCAAACACATACAAACTGAATTAATATGATACTTGACGTAAAATATTATAAGAAGTTTCAGAATTATTTAAAAAAAAAATTAATTATTTTATAAATATAAAGAAATACTCAATAATGAAATGGTCATTTATTTTATTTTGTTAGCAATATCTTTCTTTTTTCCTTTTTTAATTTGTACAAATGTATAATATTAGTTTTAATTATAGTTTATAATTATAGTATAGATATAATATATAGAGAAACTAACAATATTTTCTGCTTGCATCGAATGACGAATAAGGTGAGTATGAATATAAGTTAAATTATAAAAATAGTATTGTTTAAATATTTCTTTCGTTTATTATATATATTTAAAATATATATCGGATATATATCAATTTTCTTTTGATATCTTTTCAGATCAGCAATATATTTTTATATAAAACACTATTTTTATTCCTTATAAAATATACAAAAATAAATTTAACGATTTTAGTAAGAACAAGTAGTAATGATTCTATCATTAATTTCAAAATTTTTTTATTACTATATTTTTTACAATATCTAAATTATAATTCCAATAAAAATACACAACAGACAAGTAAAAATAATATGAATGTGTTAAAATATATAGAGAAATGTATAAATATAAATATGCTAAACATAGAATTTCTAAAGAAACAATTCTCATTACGGAGTAATTCAAAATTAATCCTACAATAACATAAACCATGCAACAATATCAAGAATTTGAAAAATTTTTCAGTTCACAAATTTTCATTTTTCTACTTACAAAATTTTTGCAACAAGTAAAGTGTTTAGGTTTCATTATATTGAAGTTAGCCTACTTTTTTTTCTCTTATTAATTCATTTTGTTCTATTATTTTTTGTAGTAATATTTGTAATCTTATAGCTTCCTTGGACTTATGGGACATATTAAAATTTATGAGAAACCTAAAGACAATTTTTAAATAACTTTGTAATACGTATGTGCAAACACGAAACATAAGTTGCAGTGCTCTATTGATCACTCAACTAAATATAATGATATAAATATTTAAAACTAAATCTAAAACTAAATGATATACCAATAAATATGAATATAATAATGAATATAAAATATATATATATTTTTTAAATATTCAAATTAGACAATTTTTGGTACATTACCAGGAATATCTTTACATTAAGCATTTTTTATGGAATATTTTGTCTGAAAAATTTTTTAAAAAACTGTATAATATTAATTATATATAATGCGTATCATATGAGTGATAATTGTTAAAAACGACTTATTTAAAGCTTATTTTTCATTTGCAATTATATTTTTTTAATATTACAACTATCTAATGAAATATTTATATTTTTATTCTGACATATAAATTACTTATTCGTCCTTGATAAGCAAAGTATCGTTATTATTGATCAAAAAAGGTTTCGTCATATTCTTTCAATTTCTTTTGTTCTGTGCGATAGAAAGACTAGTTTGCCCAGGTGAAACAACATTTCGAATGAAAAGTAGAATGGTACCGAATGCAATCGTGGACAGGCTGGGATGGAAACGATCATGGTCGCGTATCGTGGAAGAGCGCGTGGGATGTACTTGACGTATTGCTTGAGTGATCGGATATCGATTAGTCTGCCGCACGGCTAGTCCACAACACCCTCCACGAGTCGTAACTTGCACTCGAATGCTATTCCACTAATTACCAAGGCGACAGGGACCACTGTGGTTGGCACTTCTGACGGTGGATCTTGACGGTTCCACGCATATGGGTCGGGGTGAACTGGGGAGATTATCGGCTAGGCGTATGCGGTTAATCACTGACCGATCGTTAAGGTACATTATCCTCCTTCATTATGCACTGGCATTATCATTAGAATCTTCCTGAATTTCCAGCCAATTTTATACTCGCGGTTCAAGCTCGAAACCTCCCGTTAATCGTCGCTCCCCGATTATACTACGATCAAGCTGAATCGTTTGTCCTTTATAGTTTGCGAATCGTTATTGTGGATTATGTGAATTATTATCACTTTGTAACTAGGTCTGGCGCAAGCTTAAGAAGTTATGCCATCTTCATAGCGAAACTGAGGCTACCTTTATCAACTTATTATTGCCAAATAACTCATTCTACTTAAATATTCATGATTTATCGTAAACGAAACAGGCTTACGAAAATATTCTTTGTTCTGATCAAAGTGAAAAAAGTAACAAAAATAGCAATAGATACCTTTTTTTATCGTTATTTATACGTAATATACTATTATTCTTACAGCATGATATCTATTTAAAATGATTTGATAGGTAATATAATTGAACGAAAATAACACTGACTAGGCCAACGTAATCCAGTGATTTTGATAAAAATTATTAATGATATTACATTGAAGATAAAAATAAATGCTCCATTGACAGTTTTGAGTGTTTTCCTTCTTTTATTATTTTTTCTTACAATTTTTTGAGTCTTGTGTTATACAATATTATTTTAAGAATAACTCATTATATTTCAGAGTAGGACATTAGAAAAAAATCTGTTACTCTTTTTGGATTTTTTTATATCTTCTAATTACATCCTAATATTTATATTATAAGGTTTGTACATACTTAAAGCTATAAAATAAATTCAATTCGCGTCCTTTCCTTCCATTGCGTTCGTACAACTGCTACGAACATAAAATACAATTAAAAGTTTAATATTTAATGATCCGTATGCAGCATACAGGACCAGTTATCTCACTTAGCAAATTGTCTTGTAACTTTTTGCATTTATATTTCCGAGCTCATCTTTGTTTTTTTTTTATCACGGTTCGTTATATTTTTTATTTTATTTTATTTTTATTTCATTTACAAATTAATGCAATTTTCGCAGAAATAGCATCCTATATGATAACGCGCCTTGTATGAGTTAATATTTAAAAATATAATATTATGTGACTCGGTTGCAAGAATAATTAGAAAAAAAATTCATCCTATTTAAATCATAAACTGTAATTAAAAAAGCGATAGCTTTTCTCTAAAGTGAATTTATTATTGAGAAAGGTAATCGCTGATTATTATTCGGTATATTATTTTCACATATTGATGTTTTATCATTTCTCTAAATATAATGCATATAATATTTACATAGATTAATTAATTGAGAATGTCTTTAAAAATGAAAAATATTTTTGAATTTAAAATTCATATGAAATAACTTTATTAACTATAGATGTAGACTCATATGATCGAAAATACTAACTAATACTTTATTAAAACTTTAGGTTTTATTAACCTTAGTAATATAATAATTTGATTGTTACTTTTTCATATCGAACTTTTGTCACATCACTTTTTGAGAAAAAAAGTTTCAACTTTTGGAAAAAATTTTCAACTTTTTTGAAAATCCAAACATGCTGTAACAATTAATTAATAAAATTCATATTAAATAGCACAGTACATAATAAATGTAAATTCCCGATGTGTGATCTATTCAATGTATATAGTAATATATAAAAAAGCATTTAAATTAATATTGTGGATATATATATATATATATATATATATATATATATATATATATATTTAAAGTAGTGTCATTTTTTCAAGTTAATTTTTTATATAAAATAAGAGATCCGAATTTCGCGTTCCTTTACTTATAATATTAATTATTATAATATAATAAGGGCCACGTTTTATTTGTTCCTTTAACAAATTGACATAAAGTAAATTCTTTATTAAAAATCAAGTATATAACAAAAATAAAGGTCATGTTAATCAGACATTCATTTAGAAATAAGATAAATTGTCTTTTATCATTATGTGATATTATATAGTTTATTATTCAGTAACAATTGATGAAATTTCAGTTTTAAAAATTCCTTCACCTTGTGAATGCAATATTTATCAGTTTCCCATTGCCTTTCAGTCTTTAAATTTTTCTCTTCTATAATAAAGCCAATGATCAAGTAATCGGGAAGCCTAATTCAAAGTTGCGGAAATTATTTACAATTAGATTAAAATACCCGCTCTATTTGTACAATTTTACAATGTTTAGATTAACTTTCCGCTTCTATGCTTAATTGAACTTTGCAGATTTATTACCTTCTTAATTTTAGTGTCAGTATTTCCTGTATAAGATTATTATCCCACGTTTTACTTTCTTCTTGTTTTGGGCCACTGCTTAATTCTAATTAACTTTAATAATTCTAATTAACTTTAATAATCCTGCATCATTAATAATGAGTCATTAAGTTGAAAATCAACGTAACGATTGTAATTGTAAAATTGTAATATCGAATTTTAAAATTTCTTATCTTCCATTCAAAAATATTTTTAAACATATTCTTTTACCTCCTTTTTATACTCTTCAACTTTTCTTTTATTCTTCAAATCTTTAAATAACTTCTCCCATTTTCACAAAATACATGTAAAGTTTAACATTTTGTGACATACTCTTTGATCTAATGTACATACTGATTTTCTAAAAGTCTTGGTTTTTCTCGACATGTACTTGAATCTCATTAATGTAACTTCTGTCTTTGTCATATTGAATTGAATATTTCATTTGTAAATCAATGATTTACAAATGAAATCTGGCATTGTAATGTGGTCTTTACAATCTACAATCAATTAACTTATAGTAAGTTGATGATATGATGAAACGAATAAACGAATACAGATTTAACACAATATATGAGATATTTAACAAATTATTTTATAATTGTGATAGATTTTATTATTTTTTATTACTTTCGAAAATTGTTTAAGCGTAAGGGAAGATAAACAAAAAAAAAAGAAATTCGAAAAAATAATTATATTATTATTTGTAATTTTACAAAGAAATTCTTTTCTGTTAATGTTATTACTTTAGCAAGCATAATAATTTATTTGATTACATTTTTTAATACCAAATATTTAAAACGTTTATTCAAAATATGTAGTTCGTACATAATAACAATAATATTTAAAAAAAAATAATTTAATAATAAGATAAATAAATAAATACTAATTACACCTGTTTCGTTTATTAATTTAACTTGAGTATATTTTAGTTATTAAACAACAAAAATCAATTTTTACATTCTAAGTAAATAATANAAATTCGAAAAAATAATTATATTATTATTTGTAATTTTACAAAGAAATTCTTTTCTGTTAATGTTATTACTTTAGCAAGCATAATAATTTATTTGATTACATTTTTTAATACCAAATATTTAAAACGTTCATTCAAAATATGTAGTTCGTACATAATAATATTTAAAAAAAAATAATTTAATAATAAAATAAATAAATAAATACTAATTACACCTGTTTCGTTTATTAATTTAACTTGAGTATATTTTAGTTATTAAACAACAAAAATCAATTTTTACATTCTAAGTAAATAATGACACTTGATTACTCGTTGTCTTACGATTACTGCAAAAGATGTAGTTTCTTTCTTTTAACTCATGTTGTCATATTTACTACTATTTTTTCATTTTATTTTCTTACAATAAAACTACATTTTGTTCTTATTCTAGTATAATGTTTTGCGCAAAAGAATTAATTTCACAACATTAAGGAAAATAAATCGACACTTGTCAAATAAACGGCTCATATAGATCACGCAATAACACAGCAACGAAACTTCGTGGCTTAAATTGTTAGGAGAACAGAAGTTATATATTCTGAATATTAAACTATAAATTATTTAATCGGCCATTTGTACAGTTGTACTTTTATTGACACAATGAAGTATCAGGTTTTAATGAGCACTGAGCCAACACTTCGGCTTCCTGGACATTTAACTTCCACAATTTCAGGAAATTTTAACTATCGGAAAAACACTGAAACTTTGTCGCGCTTCGTACCTTCGTAATAAAAACGGAACTTTACATTTAGAATTTGTACGGCGTTAACTGAACGTTTGTTCTCAAGTTCTTGTAAAAGTTTTATATCCGTTCCAATGTTAAGAGCGTATTTCTTTCTCTACTTATAGAGTCTCAATCGATTTGAATGTAATTATTATTGTAGTTCTGGTATACTGTTATAACATAGGAATAGTCATACACTGTTGTTGATTATTAATTTATTTGTATATTCAATTGTTAATTACGAAAAGTAATTAAATTTGGTTTGCACAGGTGTGGTGATCGAGCGAATGCAAATTGCCGAATTAACGTATACATGTATGTGTGACGGTATAATAATTAAAAAGCAAAAAAATTTTCAGAATCCAAATTGCGGATTTTTATGCGTTTATGGGAAGTTTGAAGATACAAAATTTCACAAAATTTATAAATGTAATATTTACATAATAATATAAAAATATATAAAATATCTAGTGAAATATTTATTACAATATTTAACAGATGAAATGAATCTCTATTCAAATTCCATCTCTTCAATTATGTACATGAAAATTGCCTAAAAATCTGTAGTCTAGTTATAATGACATATCTTAATTTTGATAAAGTAAAACGTTTCTTTTCTATTTTTATACCACATTATCTTATTCTTAAATTATTTGTTCTATGGAAAAATAATTTTGAATAATTTTAATGTGGACATAATCTGATGTAGTTGGAGTTTTTGTTAGACACATTGTATAAAGATTAATTGATTTTTATGAATTTGTTATGACAATACATTCGAAAGAACTCGAGATTCAATAGGATAATTATATCCACTGTAGTATTTAATAAATAATTATTTAAATCATTTATAATTCATGTAAAATCTTCAGAAACATTAAATAATCTTTTTCACCTTTTTCAATGAATCATTTAACAAAATTTGTATGCCACCACTGCTCTTTGTAATTGTACTTTAATCTGTTCTTAATTAATTTGGAGTAATAGAATAAAATAATTTAACCTCATCATCGTTTAAATCACTATTCATTTTATTATAACAATTTAATTGACATAAAATATTTTGTTGGACAATGCAATCTCCGAATAAAATTAGGATTCTGTATTATTGATATACAGTCACGCTATCATTGAAGCATCGATTTCCAATTCGATTTTAAACGTTAGTCCTCTTTGATTTGGAATTTCTTTTGCAGGAACAAAAATTTCTTATAAGATGAATTGCCACTTGAAAACGCGAAATGAAATTAAGAGAATTTTTTCGTTTCTAAAAAAATTCTGTTCTGGACTCATATATTTTGTATAAAAAAAATATCTGTTTTTGTAGAATTTTTATAGAAAGAGATGTTTTTAAATAGTGGAACAAATACTTTAGAGAGACTTTGTATAATAAAAGTTCCATGAAAACAATTTATTTTTGGAGCATTTAATTAAACGAATACGTCGAAATTTAATCAAATTAATTAAAAATTTTTATATTCGAATATAAAGACTATTCAAATACTGCTACAAATACTGTAAACTTCTTTAACCACTGATGAAAGAATTATCTGTTCCTCCGATAGAAAAATTTTTATTTTTGTATTTATGTATTTTGTAAGTATATTCTGTCTGAAACTTTTATTTTTAAATTTGTAATCATGTCATAAATCAGCTGGAAATTAAACATTAAATATAGATATTTATTATATAAAAAAAATACATATCTAATAATCAGTAGATATTGTAAAATTTCCATCATTTCGTCACTTAATATGCAATTCAATTTTCTTGAATTAATGCAAGATCCATTTGTACGTACACAGCTCGATCAAATTATTATCATTTTTATCTTCGAGCTTTTATACAAATGAAAATTTCTCTTATTATCTAAATTATTTTGAAATTCTAATAATATTGATTCAATTTATTTTAATGTAGCTGATTGTACATTTTCTCACATCATATTCTCATCAAATAATAAATTATAAATATGTTTGCTTTTTCTTAAAATGTTCAATAATGTTTAGTTTACCTTTTAATTTCAACGTCACTCTTTTTCTTTTAATGGTATAAATGAAATATAATTCACTTCTATGAGACACTAAAATAGAGCATTTGAGGCAAGGATACATGTTCCAAAATATAAACATTGTTCGATATATAGTTTAAATATGTACATATATAATTAGGCTATATTCGAATGATTAATATTTCGAATAATCAGTATTACTTTCTTAATTAAGTGTTTTTAAATTAAGTATTGCCACTTTTCAGAAATAAATCAGAATCAGAAATATATGAAATGAAATTAAATATATGGAAATCTTCAATACTTGAAAAACATTATTAACTTAAATTATAAAAATTTAGATTTTCATAATCACCAATGTATATATCGAAAATTTTCTTGAGAATAAGTTGTGTTATATTAATTTATTTTTATTTCTTTGATCCACGAATCAAATTACTATATATTCTTCAGCAAAAATTCTCATTAAAAATCCTTATTAATGTAGTATCGTTATTATAATATATAGTTATATTTTTATTTATTTTTAGTTGTAACAATGGCCTGTTTGCTGGAGATGCGTGAACAAAAAAGTATAAATGTGATGTGAGAAGTACAGCGTTGGTGTGGAGCGCTTTTCTTTTTGAAAAGAGGAAAGTCGTGCGAGTTGGGAAACAAAGTCAGGCAGAGTCGTGAGAAAGCGTTGAACGAGAGTGGTCTAAAAGAGTCAATTGTGTCGTATAAAAGAATTAATTGTGTCGTTTAAAGAGTTTATTTGAATTATTAGTCTGTGTTGTTTGCCTTGTGTTTATTATCCGTTGTTTTATTTCCGTTTTGTTATTTAATGAATATCGTTTAAATTATATTTTTTCTTCACTCTCAAATTTATCGATATATAAATTATCATTTAGATGTAGATTAAATTAAATATGTACAATGGATAAAAAAAAATATTGGCATACTATTTCTACATACTGAAGTTACTTGTTAATAAGTATGTCTTTTAATATAATGCATGATGTCTTGGAATACAATAAGGAAAATATTGTCACATTTGTAATTTAGTTATAAAATATATCATTATTTTACTCATTTCACTTATTACTTATAAAAGAAATATTTAATTATACAGAACTTTTTTTTATAATTTCGGTATTTAATTTGTAATATATATTTGCCCTTTTCAAATCATTTCTGTTAATTATTTTTCTTCTTCAGTTTTTAAATTTAAGACGCGACAAATATTCAATTGGATTATAAGTTTGGATATATTATCCCAAAATGTTCCAAATTTTTTTAGAGATTGCTTATCTGCTTATTTCGCCCCATTTTAAAGAAAATTGCAAAAGAAGAAACAAAGAGGTTTTCGTTTTGCCACTTAACTCATTTCATTATACATATTATCATCTTATAATATTATTCGTTATCATCTATGTCATTCATTTAATGAAGATGCTGTTCAAAAAGTTGGTTATTTGCAGCATTGATTGTAGCTAAACATTGTTCTGATGTTTGGTACACTGCACTTACGATCTAGTCTTTTAGTTATCTTTTTGAAATCGAATAAATTTACTAAATAAATGAGAAAATGAAAATTTTGTTGTTTCTTTTGTTCAAAATGGAACAAAACCGAGCAAATTTCTAAAGGATTTTTTTTCTTAGTTTATCGATCCTTTATACGGTTCTAAAGTTTTACATTTAAATTCAGGATACCTTGTAGAATAGCCATTTTTTTTTTTTTTTTTTTGGCAGTATGTTTCGGATCACTGTCGTGTGACAAGCGAAGTGTTTCGCCCAATTAATTGCTTTGTAACGAATTATCTACATATATAGCCCTAAGCACTCATTGTTCCATCGATAAATGCACAATTTCCTATTCCATTGTAGCTCCAAACCATAACATGTCCACCATCGTGTTTCATCTTGTTAGTCGAAGATTCTCAAAATCCAACTCGATATTAAATCTTCTATTATAGATACAAATCATTTATTGTTAGAACTAAAAATGATAAATTCATTTTCATTCGAGCAAAAATATTATATACATGAAAAATTTTATCTATTTATATTTCTCTAAAATTAAAGAAACATTTAAGTTTAAATATTTCAATGTTTAAGATGTGAAAAAATTTCTATTAATGAAAATTTTATGTTCTTCTTAAAATATTATAAATTCTTTCTGTTTGCTACTGAGTGTAAGATTGAAATATAAAAATTCGACGATCGTTTATCAAAAACGTGCACCAGCTCTTTGTACCATTAAGAAATGGTTTGCAAAATTCAAGAATGGGAACTACCAATTAGACAAGCCACGCTTTAGTCGACCTTCTTTGATAGATGACATAATTGTTAATTTATTGAAAAATTCCAATAATTTCAACTGAAATTCGCAGAATGGCTCACCGTACAGATCGATCGTATTTCGTTATTTAAAAAGGCCCCTTGCTGAATTTGAATCCAATAAATTGAATCGAGTATCTGCCTCGGTTTCATCGCTTGGCCGATTCGATAAAGATCTGTTTTTGAATCGATTGGTTACTGGTGATGAAAAATGGGTACTGTATAACAATATTCAAAAGAAAAAAAAACTTGGAAGAAGGCAAATGAATGTCCAGATCCGGTTGCAAAGAAAAATTTACATCCTGCAAAAGTACTAACTCTCTGTTTGCTGGGACTGTAAAAGGAATTTTTTACTTTAAACTGTTACTCGCAGGACAAACAATTAATTGCGACAAGCATCGTCAGCAATTAGAAAATTTGAAACAGACTTTGCAGAAATTGAAATGGGATATTTCGGGCATTGCAAAATGATTTGGACAGAAAGAACTTTGAGAAGAAGACATCATTTTATAATCGAGGCATCAGCATGCTACCTGAACGTTGGAGAAAGATTATAGAAAGCAACGGAGACTATAAATAAAAGTGTTTGATTATTCTAGTTTGTTGCAAATTTTGCACTCATCCAATAGTAATTAGATATACATAACCTGGAGTTATTTTAAATTTCTTTGGTGACTCTTTTATGTTACAAATAATCTCTGTGTTATAAATCAATTGCAAGTATTCTTTAGCAAATTCCGCTTGTATGTTTTGTACATACATTTTTGTTTTCTATGTTTCTTGTGCTTTCTATGATGTAATAATATTTCTTTTTGGTTCTTTTTTTAATCATTTGTACAGTTATTATTGATTGTAATATTATTATTATATTATTTTTATATGGAATTTTATATAAAATAAGAAAATGCACCAATCATGTTATTAAAAAATATAATTCCATTTGGAAGAGAAATTTTTGGATACATGTGCAACACAAGATACACAATTACACAAAATGACGAATGTGACAAATCAATTTCACGTTTAAATATGACAGAAGAGCGTAAAATAGACAATAAAGAAGTGACATGAAGAAAACGTTTAATCAATAATGTTAGAACTTCTGTCTTAAAACATTACAAAAATAATGAGTTATTTTATTATTAGATATAAATTATCAGATGTAAAACAAAAGATTAATTGAATTTTTAAAAAGAAAACAACATGAAAATATGAAGATATATATCTGAAAGAAATTGAAGGATAGAAAGTTGAAAAAAGAGCCAAATTACAGCAGATTTTCTGTAATGAAAGAAATGACCAGCGACACTTATTGTGAAAATCCATCACCAGATATGTCATAGGAGAGCATTATTTTGATAACAGCGGCACCATCAGAAAGTCTATAATTTACAGAAGATACACTACAACATCAATCAATCTGAAATCTACCATGATGATTTTACTTTATATATCAATAAATAAATGATCAATTATTACATCACTAATTTCATTTATCAATTTATTATAAATTAACGTATGAGTTTATTAATATATTTTTTAATAATTTTTGTATACATATATTAATATATGTATTACTTGATATAGTCAACTATATCACTTATATAATTTCACCATCAAACAGTTTTAGAAAATAGATCATAGGAGAGTAGGGTCCTTCGGGGTCTTCAGGGTAATCTTCTTTCCAAGGACGATGAGAACTATTTTTCGTCTGGGATACTGATTGCCAAGCAATATTTTGTGGTTCTGAATTTTCCTCATCTGGCGATGATTCACTACTAAATTCATCGTCGAATTTAATAAAGAATCTTCGGATCTATAAACGTCCTATTCCTCCTTTATTTTTATGTGATTTCGTATCCATATTTTAGGCCTCTGATATAAAAATCTAAGAAGCGAAGACAGTGACTTGAAAATCACAGAGCTATATCATATGTAAATAGTAACAAAATAATTATTGAAATGTAAACAAATAAGTTATTATTCATATACAAATACAGAGCTATTATATACGCGTTTTTTTGTTTAATTGCACAAGTTGGTTTCTAACTGCAGACAACTTGCAATGTATTTACTTTCGATATCTCAGGTCAATGCTGCCAACCGTGATCAATATTGTTATTGGTTATTAAGGAGATATTAAGCTGTATACGCCATCTTAAAAAGACTTAAATTATTCAAAAAAATGTCGATATATTAGTACGTGACCTGAAAATTACACGGATTACCCATAGAGAGTTAAGGGCTTTGCCTTTCGGTGATAAGACTAGATCGCGAGAGCTGAACTAGACTGTCTTGTAGTCGTAGGATTTCTCTCTTCGATGGATCACTAGTTATACTAGTCTGTCTGGTAGTCAACGAATTCTAGTTTGCAAGCCGATGGAAACCAGGGAAAGCTTCCATTTCCATAGACTTCGGGTAATTGCTTGGCTCCAAAGTGGGGCATATAGTCGTCGTTTAAATGCGACTTTGTCTAAACATTTTATCTATATTCGGGAAAGTGAATACTCTGATTTGTGCCACCGTCGAGAACCTTGTTAGATATAAAACAAAGATCGGACGATCAAGAGTTTATGGCAATCTTAAACTAAATATTAGAGGCTCAGGTCACTTAAACTCTATAGCGAACCTACGATCAGACCAGGTGGCATTTTCGTATAGAAATTTCCCATTATAGCATTGTAAGATATACATATAAACAGAGGATTTTAAATTTAAAAAAGACCGTATTCACATATTTAATAAATATTTTAAAATATCTCTTTTGAATCTTCAAAATATAATCGAAATGACTGAACAAGAATATTAACAATATTAACAATAATAATTCTTAAATAAATATTTTATTAAAAGTAACATTTCGGCTTTTTAAAGTTACCAAGGTAGTCTTAAATCATCCTGCGGACGATAGTAGTACCTAATTGTATTTGGGTCACTGGTCTGTAACAACGATTTTCCGGCAAGAGGTTTCTAACGAGAGTAACAAGTTCAGATAATCAGAGAAATCTTTACTCAAATAATTTTATAACGCACAAAAAGGCATTTAATACACTAAGTATTATATTTTAATAATCGCTGTAATGCACTTAACATTTAAAATATTGAACCAATAGCAATAAGAAATCTAACTGACAATAAAATCAGATTCGAAAAAAATAAATGAATCAAAATAAAAAATGTATGAATAATAATATAATTTAGACTCTATCATCAAAGTAAAGATTGTATTTAATCTCTATACTTGTTCTTCATTTTTTTCTGCTTCTATATATTCAATTAATAATTACTAGTAATAAATATTTGCATTTTCTTTTCCCATGCTGACATTATTTATTCTTATATTTCTCAAAAATATAAATAAAGGAAAATATATTCTCTCATACACACACACACACACACATATTCTTTTTATTCATTATTTACAGATCTCTTTTTTGTAAAATACATTAAGTTATCTTAGAATTATGTTTACATCCACTCTGACTGGTAAATTGTAATATAGTTTCATAAATCATAAAAGTTTTCAGTCAGTAAAGCTATTTCAGTGTATAGATTAATAGAATTCAGTAAAGCTATTTCAGTGTATAGATTAATAGAATTCTTTTTACAAATAAACCTCTTTACAATAATTTATTTTATACTGTCGTATTATGTGTAACAAATATTTACTAGTCTTAAATTAAAAATTAAATTAAAAGTAATCTATCTATTATTATTCATAAAATTATATTTAAACTTGTGACAGTTATAGTAAATGGCCGGGGATAGAAAATAGTATCTATTTGCTTGTAGAAATGAACAAGAAATGTTTAAAAACTTATTTAATCTTAAACTTTTCAATAATGGATGAAAGCTATTTATAATAGTTAATACTATAAATTATAATCATTATTAAATTAATGAAAAAATTTAAGGCATTATATTATGAAAAATGCCTATATTTAGATATCATAATTATATTGTCAACAAAAATCTAAAACTAAAAATTCTATTAGAAATTATATTTCTAAAGTAATAGTCTGGGCAGGAGAAAAACTCTGCTTCTTGTCTTGCACCTCCTTTCCAAATATAAATTGATACAAATATATCCCAAACATTAGAGATATGATACATAGTATTGAATACATTTTTGCAAAAATTAAAATTGAGTGAACAAAACCATGCACTTAAAAATATTTAGCATCATTGAAGTCGATGAGATATATATTCTTCAGTAAATAATTACAATTAAATATTTTTATTTTCATCACTATGAATTGCAGTCGCTTCTCTCATAACAAATATTATTTATACATGCTTTTACTAAATGCAAACTATTTTTGCGGTCCTTTAAATCATTTCGTTGTTATATTCTATATTCTCAAAATGTTGCAACATTTTACGTACATACGTACAGAATGTTCCAATTGTCTCTTAAATTATTCATTGGGGAAAAAAATGTTTCAAGTAAAATTTATTTTGTTTCAAAGGGAGCTATCTTGTGATAGTTACAAAATGAACATGTGTATGAGATTTCAAGGTGATTTTCGTTTTTTTTTAAATGAAACTATATATTTTTATTTTCTAACTTAATCAATAAATGTTAATAAAATTTTATTAATAAATATTGGCTATGAAAAGCATGTGCAAACTAATTATGTTTTTATAGAAATAACGATAAATTCAGAATCGAATATGGTCAACGGAAAAAGAAAAATAATGATAATAATATATCATGAATTTAAATATATCAAACACTTATATACAGGCTATTATTAACTCTCAGCATTTTTTACGTAAGAAATACATTTTAGAAAAAAATGAAAAAAAGAAAGTTCTAATGTCTTTTATGTATTTCAATTTTTTACTACATTTGCTATTGTTATTACATTTATATTTGTTGCTTAATTGTTTAAATGAAATGGTATACTTTTTGATCCATTAACAAAAATATTAACCTAGCCGAAAAATTATGAGTTTATGAAAGATATTTTAACTTCAATTTTGTAATAGATTTAAGACAATGTCTTAATCTATTATATGAAAGACGAGAAAAATATTCTTGTACATTATCCTTGTCTTTTGTGTATAAATTTTATAAAATTAAAATATCATTCAAATAATTTTTTACAATACATACATAGATTAACATTTTTTTTGTAAAAAATGTCGAGCTACATTGATTAATGAATCAAAAGATATATCATTCCATTTAGAAAACTGAATGTGAAAATTTTACAATGTCGATAAAAAAAGCCAAATAACAATGAAACGGTTACAATATTATATATTGCTCTGGAAATCATGCGACCTTTGTTTAAAACATTTTTTATATTTTATATTTTTTATATTTTTAAGAGTTAAGAAAATAACAGCGTATATATGAATAAACCAGACGTACTGTATGTAATTAAAAGAAAAATATTTCGCGTTGTATAAAATAAATTATTATAAGAATAAAAAACTAGCACGCGTTAATCATCATATCTAATCTGTTGATGAAATTTTTCGCCAAATATGCGTTCAAACTAAACATTAAAAAGCAACCAGAAAACCTCATCGCTCTCTCTCTCTCTCTCTCTCTCTTTTATTTACGATCACAGCTTCTACATAGTCGTGACTTGCACCTTCGGAATCACGGATTTGCTTGTAACAGTTTATACCGATATTCATTTATCTTCTGCCTTGATACTGATAACTAGCTTCAAGATTTCGTAATTAGTTTCTTCGAGCTAACTGATAAAAATATATTATAAGTGTAAAATATCCAAACTTAAAATTTCTCATAAAAAAGTGAGTACTTATTTTATTCAAGTTAAATGCAATGGATAATAGATAAATATAATTATCTTGACTTTGTAAAATATCTTATTATTATTATATTAATTCTCAGTATTCTTAATATATTAATTCTTATTATTTTTAATTTAATTATTTTCTATTATTTTTCATTAAATATATATTGAGATATTTTGAGACGGCATATTTATATTATTTATCAGTCACATTTGATTTATCAAAAACAATGTATATTCTTTTTCTTGCTTCTACATCTAACTTTATTAGAAGTTATCTTAAATCTTACCACATTTAAATTTCATAGAAATATAATTCATAAGGTACTGTCAGGTATATCACGTTATAAGTATTATTAGATACCCAAGCACACCAGGTAAGATACCTGTAATTAATGTGTTCCTATTTTAAAAAACATATCTAAACTTGTATAGATAACTGACATGGTTGAAAAAATTTTTATTTCATGAATACTTAAATACACATGTAAATGTGCAATTAAATTTGATTGATTAATTGAAGTTTGTTTTTTAACTTGTTTACAAAGCACGAAGTTTTGTAATTAGATGTACATAACGAAAATAGATTTTATCATAAATTGTTTGCTAAAAAATAAAATAATATATGAATATGTCGAACGAATTCGTATACTATGTACATGGTTATCTGTATCCGTGTAAATACACGAAAAATAATTGAAGAATGATTGTATAATCATACATTATAATTAAAAACACAAAATGTTTGTATCGCCAATATAAGTACACATCTTTTTTCAATATAGATCTAAAACTGTAGCTCTAGCATTATTTTTTAAACATACTTTAAGTATACTATATATAAGTTAAGTATACTATAAGTTAATTATACTTTAAGTATACTATAAGTTATAAGTTAAGTATACTATATTTAACTTATATACTATACTATACATATACTATTTAATATAAGACATTAACATATACATATACTATTTAAGTATACTATACATATTTAACTTATATACTATACTATACATATACTATTTAATATAAGACATTAACATATACATATACTATTTAAGTATACTATACATAAGTTAGGTATACTACAAGATAACTATACTTTAAGTATACTATAAATTATAAGTTAAGTATACTATATTTAACTTATATACTATACTATACATATACTATTTAATATAAGACATTAACATATACATATACTATTTAAGTATACTATACATAAGTTAGGTATACTACAAGATAA
>NIPQ01069137.1:0-24160 GCA_002806875.1 Lepidotrigona ventralis hoosana | reverse complement strand
CGTCTGGGGCAGGGGTCGCCACCGTCAGCCCCACTGACGAGTCTGGTGGCGACTCCGAGACGAAACGCTTCCCTTACCATCTTCCCTACCTTATCGACAGCGGACCCACAAAACAACGTCATCGTACCCACGGACCGAAGCCACAGATGGAGCCAGAGTGGAACCAGAGCGACAGCGACAGAGACAGCGACAGTGATAGCGGACCGAAGGTGGCCGAACAACACTGCTACGCAGCTGCGACTACTGCCCTCCATCTCACGGACCGAAGCCACAGATGGAGCCAGAGTGGAACCAGAGCGACAGCGACAGAGACAGCGACAGTGATAGCGGACCGAAGGTGGCCGAACAACACTGCTACGCAGCTGCGACTACTGCCCTCCATCCGATCTGACTCCAGAGATGCCAGGATGCACGGCGATAACGTCCTGGGACGTGACAATATCAAATGATTTTGTTGATTGTAAACCCGCGGTGCGTAGAATAATAGAAGACACACAGATTTACATAATAAATTGACAGAATGAAGGTCAAATTCTTGTAATTGTCATAAGTAAATCACCGTAAAAGACGACCGTAATATTTTTTATAAGTAATACGATAGATAAGATAGTCATTATATATTAAATAATTCTGTTTATTGTGAATACAACGATGCATAGAACTGTAAAATACCATCAGAGTTAATATTACGACAGAATGAATGTCGCAACATTTGAACGGTCGTATGTAAGCCCCGTAACGTTCCAGAACACCGCAATATTTCGAGACCGATAAATAATAACTCATCGTTGTTACATATTACAAAATTCTGTTCATTGTGATCCGCGCGATGCAGAAAGTAAGAAGAAGATTAGATCGAGATAATGTATTGACAGAATGATTGTCGAAAATTATAAATGTTCACACGTATGCACATTCCACACATTTATTGGCCCCGAATCGTACCGTAACGTAATAAAGAATTGAATTGATTGTGATCCCTACGATGTATGGGATGATACAAGATGATCAGGCCGAATTTATATATTGGCAGAATGAATGTTGAAATCTTTTTTGAATTGTCATATGTAAGCCCAGAACCTTACGGGATGTCCGTAAAAATTCGGGGTCGATGATTAGTACCAGATCATCGTTATGTTAAAAAATTGCGTGATCCCCGTGATGCGTGGATTAATATAAGGCCATCTATTCAAGATATCATACGACCAAATGAAGGTCAAAGTGTTTCAAGTATTTTAGGTAAGCACAGGACCGTACTGGAAGATTGCAATAATTCGAGGTGATTTATGATATTTGAACGTCGGTATATATTAAAAAATTTTGTTTGTTGTGAACCCCGTGATGCGTAGAACAATATAAGACCGAAAAATCGATATGACAAATTGACAGAGTGAATGTGAAAAAATTTTGTACATCTAATATTATTTGACGAGCCGAAAATATTACTGAGTTACAAAACGTGGAATGATGTTTACATATGACAATTCAATATTTTCGTTATTCATGCTGTCAATATATCGTAATAGTAAAATTATTCTATATTATCCTACGCATAATGGAGATCATTATGAACACAAATATCATCAAATATTATTTATCTAGCCCGAAATAAAACGGAATTCTTGGACTTGAAATTAGGTTTGCACATGACACACAAAATTTTCGACATTCTTTCTATGAATATATCATATTGATATGAATGTCTTATATTATGAGACGCATCACGCGGATTAATGTGAACGCAATTTTATTGCACATAAATATCATTCTAGATATGACACACAAAATTTTCGACATTCTTTCTATGAATATATCATATTGATATGAATGTCTTATATTATGAGACGCATCACGCGGATTAATGTGAACGCAATTTTATTGCACATAAATATCATTCTAGATTAATTAGTGAGCCAGAAGTATTACGAGCTTCCGTTATGTGGAATCACGTACTTATATGACCTTTCTATTTTCCTTTCTATTTTCCAGATTCATTCTGTCAATATATCATATTTTTCTAATGGTCTTATGGCAATGTGTGTAATAGGTGTAACAACTATGATTACTAGTTTATTGTACATAAATGTCATCTAGTATTATTTATCGAGCCTGAAATGTTACGGAGTATAGGTACGTGGAATTAGATTTAAATATAACACTTCAGAATTTTCAAATATCTCATGAAAACATAGACGAGAGTTTCAGGGTATTATCACTGTTTCGTTAGGAAATCTGTTAAATATCTATACAATTACCAGGTATTGTCGACAATTAAAACGAAAAATACGAATATTTCAGAAAACGTAATTGAAATAGAGAAATTCTGTGCAACTGGAGAATTTGAAGCATTTACAACGAAATATGCGAACATTTCACGAAAAAATCTACGAACATAAATTTTCTAAACATAAAAATCTAATTATTACTGCTTCGTAATGAAATCTACGAAAGATAAAAAATAACGATGAAATTAGCATTTTTTTCGAATTTACAACGGAAAATACGAATATTTTACGAAAACGTCGTAAACGCAATTCAACGTATTGTCACGGTTTCGTCGTCAAATCTACGAAATATGTATGAAATTAGCAGTTTTGTAGTATTTAAACGAAAATTACGAATATCTCACGACAATAACGTCAAAACAGTGTTATTCTACTTATTATCACTGTTACGTCATACAATCATCGACATGTCAATGAAATTAATAATTTTTGAGAGTCTAAAACGAAAAAAACAAATGTTTCGCGTAATCATCTTCGAAAGAGAGAAATTAATCGTATCACTATTTCGTCGTGAAATCTGCGAAAGATTTGAGAAATTGGCAAGTTTTGTCGCATTTATAATGCGAAGTAGGAATCAAACGCTAATACATCGTCGAAACAGAGAAATTCAACGTGTTATAATTTTTTCATTGTAAAAACTGCCCAATATATTTGAAATTGGCAAGTATTGTTAAATGTGTATCGAAAAATAAGAATATATATGAAAACATAGCCGAAACAGACTAATTCAACGTATTATCACAGTTTATCTGTGACATCCTCGAAGTATCTGTGAAATTAGAATTTTTTTGTGAATCTAAAACGAAATATACGAACATATCCGGAAAACTTTGTCGATACAGAATAATTCAACGTTTTAGGATTGTTTCTTCGTGAAATCTACGAAATATCTGTGAAATTGGAGAGTTTTGTCGAATTTATATCGAAAAATGAGAATGTTTCACGAAAATATCTTCGAAAGAGGAAAATTTAAACTATTATCACTGTTTCGTCGTGATATCTACGAAATATATTTGATCTTAGCAAGTTTTGTGGACTTTAAAACGAAAGATACGTATATTTCAAGAGTTAATCTTGGAAACAGAAAAATTTAAAATGTTATCACTGTTTCGTTGTGATATCTATTTAATATCTACGAAATTAGTACAAATTAGTTACATTTTTCGTTGCAAATACGACAAAAATTAATGATTTCACAAGTAATTCGTAGTTTTCACTTCGACACAGATACAATACTCTATTTCTATATGTACTATCTTCTATTTCGAAGATGTTTCCGTGAACAATTCGTATTTTTCGTTGTAAATTCGACAATACTTGCTACCTAGATTTTTCGTAGATTTCACTACGAAAGAGTGAAAATACTTTGGATTTCTTTGTTTCGACGTTATTATCGTGATATATTTTAATTTTTTTGTGGAAATTTGACGTAAATTCTTCAAAACAACGGTAATACATAGAATTTCTCTGTTTCAACCATGATTTCAAGAAATATTAGTATTTTTCGTTGAAAATTCTACAAAACATTCTGATTTATTGAATATTTCGTAGATATCTGGGCGAAACACTAGCACAAACCTAACCTAAACCCTTCTCTATTTCGCCGATGTTTTCGTGTAACGTGCGTATTTTCTTTTTTTAGTTCGACCAAACCTGCAAATTTCAACGATACTTCGCAGATTTCGCGACGAAGCAGTGATAAAACTTTAAGCATCTCTGTTTCGTCTAAATTTTTCAAGAAATATTCGTATTTCTCGATCAAAATTCGAGAAACGTTGCTGATTTCATACCTGAATTTCCCTCTTTCGTCGGTGTTTCCGTGAAATATTCCTACTTTTCGTTGAAAATACGACAAAATATCTGATTTTCTGAATATTTCGTGGATTTAACGGAGAAACAATGACAACTTAAATTTCCCAGTTTCGTACTTTTTCTTGTATAATATTCAAATTTTACATTATAGGTTTGACAGAACTTGCTTGTTTCACAGATATTTCATAGACACCATGACGAAACAGTGATTAACCTGAGGTGGATATATAATGATATATCGTAGTTATGTATTAAAATATTGTATTCATTGCGGTCCCCATGATACGTTGAATAATATAATACCGTCAGGTCGATACTATATCGTCAGAAATATATTCAAAAAATGCGAAATGTCGCAGGACAGATCTTCTTTATTTTATTAAAAAATTGTGTCAATTTTAATCCCCGCGATGTATTGAATAATGTAAGTCCATCAGAAGGACATAATATAATGACAGAATGAATGTCAAACATTTTGAATTATATTATTTAAGCCCCGAAACGACGCGGATGACCGAAATATTTCGGGGCAGAGAAATAATACAAGAATATCTTAATATATTAAAAAATTGTATTCATTGTGACACCTGTGATGCGTAGAATATTATAGAACATCAGATCGTGATTAGGCACTTCATTATATATTAGACGCGGTACATAGTATTAGATGACAATTATGTACAAAGGAATGGTGGTCACTGTGAACCCCGGGATGAGTATAGCATTATTAAGCCATGAAATCTGCATAACACAGAATAAATGTGGAAAATTTTGAATTATCATATGTTAACCTCATTCCACGTACCGGAAATCTGTAAAAGGACCGTTAAATAATATAGATAATAATTACGAACAAAAAAAATGACCATCATAACGTTTCCAGCAATACGTAAAATAAAGTAAGACTAAAATATGGTATATTGACAGAATGAATGTGTAATGGTTTGGAGGGTCATATGTAAACATCACTACACATACCGAATCAACGTAATACTTCATGTAAATAATAATAGATGACAGTTATGTACAAAACGGTGTGTTCACTGTGAACCTCGCCATTCGTAGAACAATGAGAATAAATGTAGAGAAACTTCGATGAAGATACGTTAAGCGTATTTCACGTACAGAAATACCGTAATATTTCAGGCACGATAAAGATTATTAAATGATATTTATGTACAAAAGGTTTTCATAGTGAAACCCGGTTCGTGGGATAATGTAAAACCACCAATTTACGTTGACAGAATGAAGTGGAAATTTTTGAATGGTTACACGTAGAATGGTTTCATTCCGCCTTCCGAGAAACCGTAATTCAGTCTAAATAAGAATCATTGGACTTTATGTGCGTAGAAATAATGGCGTAAATAGAGAATTTCGCGATGCGTAAAATAATGTAAGATATGATATATTGGCGGAATGATTGTAGATAATTTTGTATGGTCATGTATGTATATCATTCCACATACAAGAACTCTGCATACATCAGGCACGAAAAATAATATTAAAAGGAAGTCATGTACAAAAAAATTGTGTTCATTGAGTTCTGCGCGATTCGTAGAATAATAAAACACAATCCGATAGAAATAATATATTGATGCGGTGAAAAATCTTCAATGACCATACATGAACCACATTCGACATACTGGATTTCCATAGTATTTGAGAAACGATAAATACATCATTAAATATTATAAACTTGGGTGCACAGTGATTCCCGCTATGCTTAGAATAATATAAGACCATCAGGTCGATGAGGTCGATCAGGTCTTATATTACATTGACGGAATGAATGTCGAAGATTTTGAACAATCACATTCATACCCCGAACAATACCGGAATATCGCAAAATTTCAGACCAACAAATAATACTAGATCACCATAATGTATTAAAATATTATGTTCATAGTGATCCCCACGATGCGTAGAAAAATATAGCTCCATATCGATATGTAAAGTAGTCAAAATGAATGTCGGATATTTTGAACGTCCATCTGTAACCACGAACCGTAACGGAGGACCATCATATTTCGGGGAAGATAAATAACATTAGATCGACGTTATATATTAAAAAATTATTTTCATAGTGGTCCTCGCGAAGCATTAGGTAGTATAAAACTATCAGACCGAGATAATATCTTGATACGGTGCATATCGATAATTTTCAAGAAGAATATGAAAACCTCGTTCCACGTACCACAACACCGTAATATATCAGGGTTTGTAAATAATACCTTATCATCGTTGTAAATTAAAGAATTGTTTTCACAGTGATGAAAATTATTTTCATAGTGGTCCTCGCGATGCAAAGGATAATATAAAACCGTCAGATCGAAACAATATATTGATGCGGTGATTGTCAAGAATTTTCAATGAGCATACGTATTCCTCATTCCACGTCTCGTACCACCGAAAAATTTCAGGACGTTTAAAAAATATTATATTGTCATATATATTAAAAAATTGTGCTCATAGTGAACACCGCGATGCGTAGAATAATATAAGACAATCTGGTCTATATGCTATAATGGCATGAATAACGAAAATGTTGATGCGTCACATGTAAAGCCGAAAAGTACCACAGAAACTTAATATTTCATAGATGATAAGTAATATCATTTCGTAGTTACAATTCTAAAACACGCTTGTCACGATTCAAATGCGAAATATCTATTTATTTCTATTCGTACTATTAGTATTTAAGCAATTTTAAGCAATTTAAGCAATTTAAGCAATCTAAGCAATTTAAGCAATTTAAGCAATTAGTATAAAGCAATTTTTACAGCAGATTAACTTATTACTGCATCTACTTATTTTATATAAACCGTAAAGCGTTGTTAATCCGATAGCTATGTAACCTAATATTTTAAGTATCGATAATACAGTCTCTATTGCCGCACGAGTAGTAGCTTTCAAGCAATGTTAACAGGTCGGAACTTTCTTCTAACGTATTTGAGTTTCGATTCTTTTACATTTTTCACTATAATTGGTGTTTCTTTCATATGTTCTTGTAACAATGTTATTTATTTATCCGACATGATTACATATACATTCATCAATTTCGTTTCCCATATTAAATTTGATTTTCCTGGACTAATTCTCATTATTGAATTTAATATTTGCATGATGCAGTCGGTGTTGGCTTCTATCAAATGTGTTGAAATAATTGTTTCTATAAGATGTGTTTTACAATTTATGTCAAGTGTGGTTTCTTATCGCGGTATAACAATATATATTTCGAATGTAGTAAACAGAATGTAGGTAACTGATCCAATTTTGGAAAGTACACGTTCACAATGGTTATGCAGGTTCATAATTATTTCGGCTTCGCAAAGTGAGAATTGGTGTATTCGGTCTGGTTTGTTTACATATAAGGATTAGCTTGACTAATTTGCAATGCTTGTCTAAATATTTTTGGTCTATTCCAATGTATTCGTATATTGCTTGAAGCGTTAATTTTACTGATATGTTAATTGCGCTGAATATCGTGGCGGAGGTATCGGATAGTATTTTCGTAAATAGTATTATTTTCCACTGAGTAGTTTCGAGAATTTATATATGTATTACATGAACTCTCCTAGTTCCTCTAAGGTTAATTTTTATATTGTTAATGTTAGAAATTATTTGAACGTTTTCGTATACTATTTCTATGGCATTGTAAGTTTTACTTTCCTTTATTAATTTTGTATAGGCCAATAAAAATTGCTCATTAGTTAGAATTTCCTATAAGTATCGCAGTTATTGTACTTTCTACTTGTTCAGTAATTTCGTATATAAGTTATTCTAAACCAATTGTGTTGAGTGCAAAATTCTCAGCTTCTTCAATATTTCCTGATACTCGTTCCTCTACACTCGAGAGTTACAAGAGGTTTTTGATTATTAGTGTTTGATGCCTTACGTTCGGCATAATTTTATTGTTTGCGTCGAAAAGTTTGTCTATGTTTTCATTGATTAATTCCAGGTCGCTATCGTCTAATGTGCCAAATAAGGTTTTAGATATGCTTCCTACGAAATCGTATCTCGAGAATCGTACTTCGATGTCAGGCGTCAGGAAGAAAAACTTCCTTCGATGTTATACGTCAGACCGAGAAACGTATATTGGTGTTAGCCAACAGGCCGAGCATCGTCCTTCGTTTTTGCAATCAGGCCGAGTTACGCAATTCGATGTTTGCCATCAGGCTGAGAAAAGAAGATCGACTTTATTCATCAGGACGATGAAGTTCCTTCGATAGCCATAAGTCCAAGAAACGAACTTCGACGTCAGCCATCAGGCCGAGCACCTTCCTTCTATGTTAGCCATCAGAATATGAAACGACTTTCGATATTAACCGTCAGGCTGTGTTTCGAAGTTAGATATCAGGCTGAAGAACGCCTTTCGTTGTTAGCAAACAGGCCGAGAAACGTACTTCGATGTTTAACATCAGGCCGTTAAAGGAGGTTCGATGTTATCCATCAGGCCGTGGAACGTACTACAGTGTGACTCATCTGGTTATGTGACGTATTTCGCCATCACGACGGGAAGAGAACTTCAATCTTAGTCATCAGGACGAGGAACGAGCTTGGCAGTTAGCTGCTAGGCCTTAGCTGAGACTTTGTACGAAATTAGTCAATGGGGCGATGGGCGTACTTCGATGTTTTCGACAACCCGAAAAGATCCCTTTGATGTCGTCCTTCAGCCCGAGAAACGAGCTTCGATGTTATCGTTCAGGACGAGAATTTTGCCTGTGATTTGGACATTTGATATCAGATAAAGAAGCATCTTTTGATGTTAGTTTTCATGCCGAGAGATTTCCTACAATGTTAAATATGAGAACGAGGAAGAAATAAGAGGACGTCCTTCGGTGTTAGCCATCAGGCTGAGAAACATCCTTCGAATTTAACAATTAGGCCGTGGAACTATTGATCAGACCGAGAAACATCATACATTGTGAGACATCAGGCCTTGAGAAGACCATCAATTTGAGTGTTGAGTCCAAAAAATGTACCTCTATTTGAGCCTTCAGGACGAAGAACGAACTTCGACGTTAGCCATCATGACGGGAAACACACTTCGATGTCAGCATTCAGGCAAAGAAACTTCCTTCGGTGTTAGCCATCAGGCGGAGGATAATTCCGCGATGTTAGCCATAATGCCGTTACACATATTTCACTGTTAGCCATCTCGCCGTTAAACGATTTTCGATGTTAGCCATCAGGCGGAGAATCTTCCTCCGATGTTAGGAATTTGTCCTAAGATGACAGCCATCAGGCCGAGAAATTTCATTCGATGTTACCCATAAGGAAGAGAAAACACATTCCACGTTATATACCGTGGGCGACGTAAGGCCGAGAAACGTGATTATAGGTTAGAAATCAGTCAGAGAAACTACCCTCGATGTTAGCAATTAGACCGAAAGAAATGCTTCGATGTTAGCCTTCAGGACGAGAAAAGGACTTCGGTGTTAGCAATCAGTCCAAAGAAAACGTAATTGCATATTAGTCATCTGCACGAGGAATTACATTCGATGTTAGCCATCAGGCCGAGTAACGGCCTTCGATATTAGCTATCAACCCGAGAAGTTTCCTTGTATGTCAGCCATCAACGTAATTCGATATCAGCCCTCAGGCAGGGAAAAACATTCGATATTATCCCACGTCCTGGGAATCGAACGTCGTTGCTAGCCAATAGGCCAGAAAACGTACTCCTATGTCAGAAATCAGACCGAGAACCTCCACTCGATGTGAGACATCAGGACGAGTAACGAATAACGATGGTATTTATTAAGATGCGAGACGAAATTCGATGTTAGAAGTCAGTCCTAGGAACGACGTACGATTTTAAATATCAGGCCGAGGAACGACATTTGA
This sequence comes from Lepidotrigona ventralis hoosana, assembly GCA_002806875.1. NCBI lineage: Eukaryota > Metazoa > Arthropoda > Insecta > Hymenoptera > Apidae > Lepidotrigona > Lepidotrigona ventralis. Next base: position 14,219 of record NIPQ01069137.1, on the reverse strand, counting down.
TCTTAGTAATCAGCCCAAGAAGCGACATTCGAAGTTAGACGTAAGGCCGTGAAACGTACCTAGATGTTTGCCATCATGTCAGTAGCGGCATTCGGTATTAGCAATCATGCCGAGAAACTGACTACGATATTAGTTATACGGCAGTATAGCGTTCTTCGATAATGGACACCAGATCGAGACACGTCCTTCGAATTTAGCTACCTTGACGATAAACAAAAATTCGATAGCAGACATTAGGCCGAGAAGAGTACTTCGATTTTAGAAATCAGGCCGAGAAACGTCTTTCGGTGTTAAGCATCAGGCCGAAAATGATCCTTCGATGTCAGACATCAAACTGAGAATATTCCTGCGATAATAGCCATCAGGACGATAAGCGTATTTCGATTAGCCATCAGGGCCGGAAACGTAATTCGACGTTAGATATCAGTCTTCGACACTTTTTTCGTTGTTGTACATTAGGTCGAGTACCTTCCTACGATTAGACATCAAGACGAGAAATGTCCTGCGATGTCAACCATCCGAACGAGAAACTACATTCGGTGTTAGCCATTAAGACGTGTAATGATATTCGATGTTAGACAGCAGGACCTGTAACGACATTCGATGTCAGCCATCATTCCGAGATACTTACTCCGATCATTAACATCAGGCCGAAGAACATCTTTCGATTGCTGGCGTCAGTCCCAGAAAAGTACTTCGTATAAGCCAATCATCAAAACGAGGAACCAACTCCGATGTTAGACATCTTAGTTAGCCGAGAAACTTCATTCAATGTTAAGGATTAGTTCAGAGTAACGACCTCGATGTTATCCATCAGGCAGAGGGACGACCTTCGATGCATGCATTTGGTTGAGACGCGTCATGTTAGGAATCAATCCGAGAAACTACACCCATGTTAGTCTTCATGCCGAAAAGCTCCATGTTAGAAATCAGGCAGAATATTTTCATCAAATGTTAGTCATTACGCCGAGAAACGAACTGCGATGTTAAGAATCAGGGCAGGAATTTTCATTCGATGTTTGCAATCAAGCCGAGATGCTTAATTAGATATTAGACATCAGGACGATCAACGTACCTCGATTTTGGAAATCAGGCCTCAGAAACATAATTCGATGACAGACATCAAGAACGGGAACGTCCTCCGATGTTAGCCGAGAACATACTTTGGATGCAACAAGACAAACTGAGAAACGAACCTCGATATTAGATATCAGCACGTGAAACGACAATCGATGTTTACCGCCAGGCCCAGAAACGACATTTGATGACATCCGTCAGTACGTGAAAATTCCTTGTTAGCCACCAAGCTGAGTAACGTCTTTCGATGCAAGCCACCCGGACGAAATACGTACTTCGATGTTAGCAATCACGTACTAAGTTCTATGCTACAATGAGGCAATAAAGATATTCAGTGTTATCCATCAGGATGCAGACTTCCATCGATGTTTTCCATCAGACCGAGGATCGTCAGATGATGGCCACCGTGCCGAGAGCCGTGCTTGAATATTATCAGTTAGGTCAATGTTCGTTGAACGTTCATCAATGAACGTTCTTCAAAGTTAGGGATCAGGCCGATGAACGTATTTTGATGTTAAACATGAGGCACAGAAACATAATTGGACGTTAGATATCAAGCAGAGGAACATCCATCGATGTTAGCTATCAGGCCGGGAAATGACCTAAGAAGTTATCAGTCAGGCCGAATAAAGTAAATCGGTATTTGCCATCAAGCTGTGGAACTTACTTGGATGTTATCCAACAGGCCGAGAAACAACCGTCGATATTATCCCTCAGGCCGAGAAACGACATTCGATGATATCCATCAGGCCGAGAAACGTACTTCGTTATTTGCCGTCATGCCGAAAAAATACCTCTCTATTTGCCATCAGGATGAAAAATGTCCTCCTATCTTAACCATCAGGCATGGTAAATACTTTCGCTGTTAACCATCAGACCGAAAAGGGTCCTTCGATGTTAGACAAACGGCCGAGAAAAGTTATTAAGTATTAGGCATTAGGCGGAAAAATGTACTTCGATGTTAGCCGTCAGGCCGAGAATCGTCTTTTAATGTTAACCATCAGGCCCTTAAAAGTAATCGAACGTATGCCATCAGGCAGAGAATCGTCATTCCATTTTATCCATATGGCCGAAACGCGTATTTCTATGTTAACCATCAGGCCGAGAAAAGTAACACGATATTAGTCGCCACGCCTTTTATCGTCCATCAATTTTAGTTATCAGGCGGTGAAAGTTATTTCGGTGTCTGCCACCATGCCGGAAGGCAAAATTCGATGTTATAATTGAGGCCGAGAAAAGAATTTTGATGTTAGCTGTTAAGACGAGAATTTTCATTGGAAGTCGGCGATCAGGCCGAGAAAAGTATTTCGATGTTAGCCATCAGGTCGAGAAACGAAATTCGATGTTAGCAATCTGTTCGAGAAACGGCTTTTGTTGTTAGACGTCGTGCCATAAAACTTCCTTCGGTGTCAACCATCAAACCGGAAAACGTTCTTTGATCTTATCCATGAAGCCGAGAATCTTACTTCGATTATAGCAATCAGGCCGAGAAATGTCCTTCGATGTTGGCCATTTGAGCGAAATACGATACCTCAAAGTTACACATCAGAACGAAGAAAAAAATTCGATGTTAACAATTAGGCCGATGATTAACCTTCGATGGTGGACATTTGGCCGAGCAACGTCCTTCGATTTTCTCCATCAGGACGCGAAACGTACGTGAAAGCATTTAGAACACGTCCTTCCATCAGAAAACGTCCTTCTACATTAGCCAAAGGAGCGGGAAAATTCAATGTTAGGCATCGTGCCGAGAATCGTATTTCGATGTTAACGGGTCATTGTAATCAGGTCGGCAATCGTATTTAGATGTTAGCTATCATGCCGAGATAGTTCGTTCGATGATGGACTTCAGGCAGAAAAACGTACTTCAATGTTAGGTATCAGGCTGAGAAACCTCGTTCGATGTTGGACATCAGGCCGAGGAACTTACTACGTTGTTTGACATTAGGTAAGGGAACTATTTTCGATTTTATTCATTCAGCGTAGGAACGAGCATGATTATTCATCAGGCGGAGAAGAGTATTTCGATGTTAGCCATCAGGCCGATTCTATGGTCATATATTTTTCTACGCATTCCGGCGTTCACACTGGACACCATTATTTTGAACACAAATGTAATATAACATTATTTATTGATCCTCACATATTGCGGATTACCGGTAAGGTGGACGAGGTTTGGTTATGGCCACTCAAAATTTTCCAAATTCATTCTGTCAAAACTTCATATTGATTTTATGGTCTTATATTTTTCGACGTATAGCGGGGTTAACAGTGAACAATTTTTTTGTACATATTTACAACCTAATATGATTAGTTGAGCCTGAAATATTACGCATTACCGGTACGTGGAATTTGGAATACATATGTTCCTTCAAAATTTTCCACATTCTTGCTGTCAAAATATAGTTTTATAAGATATAGTTATAAAATATAGTTATAAATATAGTATCATATAGTTTTATGTTCTTATATTATTCTGCGCATTGAAGGGATCAGGATTAACACCAACTTTTGTACATAATTAATATTTAAAGATATTCATCCAGCCCCAAAATTTACGGTGTTAGGTACGTGGAATTAGATTTACACATGATCATTCAGAATTTTTGGTATTCTTTCTGTGAACATATCATACCGATTTTTAGGTCTTATATTATTTTATATATCGTGGGATTCGCAATGAACACAAGTCATTTGTACTTCAAAACCAACTAAAATTTAACTCACCTCAATTGTTATGATATTCCGTTTCGTTGCATGAAGTTTACATATGACAATTCAAAATTTTCCACATTCATTCTGTCAATATGCCATATCCTTGTTATGATCTTATATAATACCACGCATCACGGAGTTCACAATGAACCACATTTTCGTACATAATTATCATTTAGTATTGTTTAACGAGTCATATTGGTTACGGCGTAGCGATATGAGAAACATTGTCTACATATGTCCATTAGAAACTTTTCACACATTTATTATGTCAATATATCATAACAAATATACGTTCTTATATATTTTACGCATTACGAGTTTCACAATAAACAAGACCTTTTTGGCATAATTATCATGAAATATTATTTAACTTAAGTAATTTTATGGATTTCCGGTATGAGAAATAATATTTATGCATGACAGTTCAAAATTTTCCAGATTCATTCAGTCTACATTGTATTTCAATCTCATGGTCTTATATTATTCTATCCATTGTGGAATTCACAATGAACCTCACTTATTTGTACATAAGTATCATCTAATATTATTTATCGTGCCTGAAATAATACAGAGTTCGTAAGCTTGGAATTATATTTACATAGGACCATTCAAAATTTCCCACATTCATTCAATTTATGATTCCGATTTTAATATCTTATATTTTTCTGTGCATAGCTTCGCTCATACTTTACACCATTTTTTCGAACATAAATGTCATATAATATTCCTTATTGAGCTTGAAATGTCAAGAAATTCCGGTACCAGGATTCATGCTTTCATATGAACATTCAAAACTTTTCATATTGGTTTTGCTGATATATCATATTAATTTCATGGTCTTAAACCATGCTATTCTTCGCGGGGTTCACAATCAGCACAATTTTTTTTCTTCATAAATCACATCATCTAATTTTATTTACTGAGTTTTAAATATTACCGTTTTTCAGTACGTAACTTGAGATTTTCATATGACGATTCAAAATTTTTCAAATTCATTCTGGCAACATATCATATCGATTATAACTATATCATTCCGCGCATCCCGGGGTTCACAATAAACATCATATTTTTGTACATAGATATTTACTAATGTAATCTGAAATGTTACGGAATTCCTGTACGTGGAATGAGGTTAACATATGTTAATTTAAAATTATCCACAAGTATTCTGACTGTATATCATATCGATCTTAAGGTCTTATATTATTCTCAGCATCGCGGGGTTCTCAATGAGCAGTTCTTAATCTTTTTGTACATAAATACAATCTAATTTTATTTATCAAGCATAATATATTTGGTTCTTCCGATACGTGAAGATTACACAGGACAAATTGAAATTTTTCAGATTCGTTCTGACGATGAATCATGTCGACTTTATGGTCCTATATTATTCCACGCATCGTACGGTTCTCAAGGAACACCATTTTCTTCGTTCATAAATATCATCAAATATTATTTATCGAGCATGAAGTATTACGGAGTTCCTTTACGTGGAATGAGATTTTCATATGTCCCTTAAAAATTTTCCACACTCATTCTGTCAAAATATCATGTTGATTTTATGGACTTATATTATATTATTTCTACGCTCATGAGGTTCACAATTAACGTCATTTTTTTGTTCATAAATATCATCTACTATTTTTTATCGCGCGGGAGGTATTACGTAGATCCGATACGTGAAATATGATATACATATAAAACTTCAGAAGTTTCAATATTCGTTCTGTCAATTTATCATGTCAATTTTGTTGCCTTATATTATTCTGCGCATCACGTGTTTCACCATGAAAACCATTCATTTCTACGTAAATATCATCTAACATTATTTATTGAGCCTGAAACAACACACAGTTCCGGCTCGTGGAATGACGTTTACACATGACTATTCAAAATTTTCCACATTAATTTTGTCATTATATCATATTGATTGTATGGCTTTATATTATCCTAAACATGACAAAGCCCACAATGAACACCATTTTTGTTGACATAATTATCATCTGATATTACTTCTCGAAGCTGAAACATTGCGAGTATCCAGTACAGGATTGACACTCATATATTATCATTCAAAATTTTCAATATTTATTCTGTCAATCCATCATATTGATTATAGGAACTTATATTTTACGCATCGCGCGATTCACAAAGTTTATAATTTTTTGTATATAAATATCATCTAATTTTATTTATCGAACCTTAAATATTACAGATTTCGAGTACGTGCAAAGAGGTTTACATATGTCCATTGAAAATTTTCCATATTTATTCTGTCAATCTACCATATCGATTTTATGGTTTTGTATTATTTTACGCATCTCGGAGTTCTGAATGGGCACCATTTTTTTCAGAAATATCATCTCACATTATTTATCGCCGTCAAATATTACGACCGTTCAGGCGTTGATTGAGAATTACAAATGGCCTTCCAAAATTATCCTAAAATCATTTGTTCTACCAACGTATCATATCGATTTTGTGGGTTTATATTATACCTCACAATTCGTGTTTCACAAATAACGCCGTTTTTTGTTTATAAATATCAACTAATGTTATTCATGGTGTCTACAGTTTTACGGAGTTCCGGTGCGTGGACTAAAGTTTACATATAACAATTCGAATTTATTCACACTCATTCTGTCGATGTGTCATTTCGATTTTATGGTATTACATTGTTCTACACTTCGGAAGGTTAACATTGAACAACTTTTTTGTACATATATATCATGTAATATTTTTCATCGCGCCTGACACAATCCGTAATTGCGGTACGTGGTATGGAGTGTACATAGGATGGTTCAAAACTTTCACAAACTTTCTATCAGTATATCATACCAGATTTATATTATTATATGCATCGCGGTGTTCACATCGAACACCATCTTTCTGTACCTAAATATCATCCAATAATTTTCATTGTGTCAGAAGTATTACGGTATTCCGGAACGTGGAATATTGTTTACATATGAGCATTCAAAGTATTCCACATTCATTCTGTCAATATATCGTTAGTTTTATATTCTTAGAATATTATATTCTTACAATATTCCTCGCATTGCGTGTTTCACAATGAGAATCATACATTGCACATAAATATCACCTAATACTATTTATCAGATCTGAAATCTTGTGCATTTCCGGTTACGGAATAAGGATTACATTTGACTTTTCATAATTTTCCACATTCATTCTGTCATTATATCACTTCGATTTTATGGTCTTATATTATCCAACGCAACTTAGTGTTCATAATAAACGCTACTTTTTTGTACATATGTATCAAGTAATATTATTTATAAACCCTAAAATATTACGGATTTCCTATGCATGAAGTGAGGTTTACATATGAGCATACAAAATTGTATACTTTCCCACTGGCAATATGTGAAATCGATTGTATCCTCTTATATTATTCTACTTATCGCGTCGTTCACAATGAACACCACTGTTTTGCACCTAAATATCATCTAATACTTATCGTGTCTGAAATATAGCGGATTTACGGTTCGTAGAATGAGGTTTACAAATAGCACTTCAAAATTTTTCACATTGATTCTGTTAATATAAGTGATTTTATGGTCTATTTTTCTACGCATCGCTGTGTTCACGTTGAACAACAATTTTTTGAACATATGTAACGTCTATTATTGTTTATCGACACGGAAATTTTATTGTACTCTGGTAGGATTCGATGCTCACAAGTGTTTATTCATAATTAGCGATTTATTCTGTCAATCTGGTGGCTTCAAAATATGCTACGCTACGTGGCGTTCAATATACACCATTTCTTGGAAATGAATATCATTTAACATTATTTGTCTGCCAGGAAATGTTACACACCTCCGGTACTGCTCGTAGTTTACATATAGCATTCAAAGAAATCGACATTCACTCTGTTAATTTATCATACCGTACTGTTGGCCTCATATTAATGTGTGCATTGCGGGGACTACAATCAACACCATTTTTTTGTTCCTAAATTTGATCAGACATTATTCATCGACTCCGATGTACTTCTAAATTTGATCAGATATTATTCATCGACCCCGATATATTTTTAAATTTGATCAGATATTATTCATCGACCCCGATGTATTTCTATTACGAATGTGGCTTCCGTGTGGCTTCCGTGTGGCTTCAACGTTCCGACATTAATTCAGACTGTCGGATCATATGGATATTATGGTTTTATATTATTTTGTGAAGCGATCTCATTTTTCGATACATAAATGTCATCTAACAATATTTATCGACTCTGAAATATTACGGTCCTTCGCCATATTTCGCTGTTTCCATATGATCATTTAGTAGTTTTGATAATTATTAATTTTATCAATATATCATACGAATTTGACCGTCTCATATTATTCACACATCGCGGGAATTACTATGAACGACATATTTATTTGTAACAACGATCTATATTATTTATCTTCTCTGAAATATTACGGTTTTCCAGTACGTGGAATAAGGTTTACATATTGTGAATCCTCGACATTCACCGCATCTCTCAGTATATTCTCCCGAATTGATGCTTTTATATTATTCTACGCATCGCCTTGATCACCATAAACACAATTTTTTATCAGTCCTTTAATATTACCGAATTCTGGAATGAAGTTTACATATGCTCATTGAAGATGCTTGACATTCACCGTATCAATACATTATATCGAACTGACGGTCTTATATTATTTTACGCATCTCGGGGATCAAGATCTACACAACTTTTAATATATAACGACGATCTAATATAATTTGTTAACCAGGAAATATTATGGTTTTCATTATGTGGAATGAGGTATCCATCACATATGCTCATAATTTTTTTCGACATTCATCGTGTGAATACATTATGGGTCTGCTGGCCGTTTATTATTCTGGCATGGCGGTTGTCACTATGAACTCCATTTTTCAATATAAGGACGACCTAGTATTATTTATCGCCTCTTACGCTCCTCCTGTCTTGTTTAAGGTTTACATGTGACAAATCAAAACTTTCGACATTCATCCTGTTAATATCGATCTAATGGACGATCTATATCGATCTATCTATATCGATAATAATATTTCAATAGATATCGATGATCTAGCATTATGCATAGCTCTCGAATTATTACAGGCCTCCAGTACGTTTCGGTATTTACAAGTGACAGTTCAAAGTCTTCAACAAATCAATTTCATCAATTAACAATATTAATCTAATGGTCTCTTATCATTTTATTCATCACGGGGATGACTATGAACAATTGTTTAATATATAACTATGTTATTTAAAGACGCTACAGTATTACAATCCGCCTGTACGGTTCGGTAATTACATATTACCATTCAAAGCTTTCGACATTCATTGTGTCAACATGCACTATCGATCCTGTGTGCTCATATTACTCTACGCAATGTGTAGGTCAATTATTCAACACAATTATTTAATATATAACGACGATCTAATATTGTTCATCTACCCTGAAATATTACGGTATTTCGGTAAGTTGATTGAGGTTTACATATGCACATGGAAAATTTTCGACATTAAGCATATCTGTTATTATCTGGAACTGATGATCTTCTGTTATTATACGAATCACGATCACCACTAGGAACACAATTTTTTAATGTCCAAAAATGTCCTGGTATTATTTATCGACACTGAAATATTCCGGTGCGTGCAATTTTACATACGTTACATAAAAATTACCGACATTCAACGTACCAATATAATATCTGCATCTGGTGGTCCTATTTTATTTTACGCATACCTGGTTCTACTATGAACAAATTTTTTTAATGTATAATGTCGATATAAAATTATTTTTCCATTCTGAAACATTACGTTTATCCAGTACGTTTCGTGGTTTACATGTGACCACTTAGAATTTTTGTCATTCATTCTGTCAATATATCATTTCGACCTAATGGCCTTGCAATTCTACGTATCGTGTTGTTCACTATCAATACAATTTTCTAATATATAACGTCTATCAAACGTTATATATTAACCCTGAAATATTGTGTTGTTCCGGTATATGCAATGATATTTACTTATGATCTTTTAATAATCCCGTTATTCACCTTATAATTGCATTATCTCTATTTTATTGTCTTGTGATATTATACGCTTTGCGGGCATCACTATGAAAACAATTATTTAAAGACAATGCAATATTATATACCGACCGTGAGGTTTTACGTTCACCGCTACGGTTCGGGGTTTAAATGTGTCATTCGACAATCATTCCGTCAATATACCCAATCGAACTGGGCCTATATTATTCGACGCATCACAGGTGTCACTGTGACACAATTTTTAATATATAACGATGAACTAATATTATATATCGAATCTGAATTAATACGTTTTTCCAGTATGTGGAAAAAGATTTACATTTGCTTATTGAAAGAACTCGAAATTCACTGTATCAATATATTATTTCGATATGATAGTCATATTTTATTCTACTCATGGCGGAGACACTACGGACAGAGTTTCTTAATATATAACGATGACTTATCGTCCCTTATATATGGTCCTGATATGGCTCCCATAATTCGGGGTTTACATGTGACTCAACAAAATTTTCGACATTCATACTGTCAATATATCATATTGTTCTGAATTATATTATTCTACGTATTGATAGTATCGCAGTGAATACAATTTTTTAAGATATGACGACGATCTAATTTTTGTTTCGGCCTTGTAATATTACGGTGTTCCGTTTCTTTGAATAATGCTACTTGAAAATACTCGACATTCACAGTATCAATATATTATCTGGAACTGATAACCTTATATTATTCCACGCATTACTACAATTTTCTCGTATATAACTACGATAAGACATCATTTACTAATCTTGATATGTTACGGTTTTCGATAGGTAGTATTAGTTCTATATATACTACTTGAATGTTGTTGACATTCAGCGTAACAATTTATTATCTCAATGTGATGGTCTTGTATTATTATACGATTCACGGGGATCACTATGAAAACAGTGTTTTAATTGATAGCGATAACTTAATAATATATTTATCATCCAGGATATTTTACGGCATTTCGGTACGAGGTTTACATATGCTGCTTGAAAATACGAGACATTCAACGTATTAAAATATTATTTCGATCTGACGGTCTTACATAATTCTCCGCATCGAGAAAGTCGCTATGGAAACAACTTCTTATATATAATGACAATCTAACACTGCTTATCTGAAATATTACGGTCCTTCGGTACGTTTCGGTGCTTGCATATGACTATTCGAAAAATTCGGCATTCATTCTGTCTTTATGCCATATCGATCTGATGGCCTTACACTTTTCTTCGCTTAACGGAGATGTAAATGATCACAATCGTTTTGTAAATTTTCAACATCTAATATTATTTATCGACCCTAAAATATTACGGTCATCCGGGTACGATATTTCATGTGACAATTCAGTATTTTCGTCATTCAAACACACAGTCAAAATATCGTATCGATCAGAATGTTTCATATTATTATACTACGCATCGAAGGGACCATCGTTAATAAATTTTTTTGTACATAAATATCAAGTAATATTATATATCTATTCCGAAATGTTGGCGGGCCTCCTGAACGATTCCTCTAATCAAACTTCAAAATTTTCGACATTCATTCTGTCATTGTATATATCAATCTGACTGTCTTGTATTATTATTCCTATATTATTCTTCGTATTTCGGGAATCTTAATGAACTTTGTATATAAATTAGTGGATTACATATGATCCTTCAAAATGTCCTAAATTCATGTTATGCCGAACTTGATAACTAGTATTATTATACGCATTGCGGGGTTCACAATGAACACGATTGTTTTGTAAATTATCATCATCTAACATTATCTATTGACCTTGAAATATTACGATACTCCGTTACATTTTGAGTATAAATAACACAGCTCATTACTTTCGACTTCCTTTCTGACAATGTTTTATTTCGGCCTTAAATTATTTTACGCATAATGGGGATTACATTGATCATCATTTTTTATACATAAGTGTCATATAATTTTATTTAAAGAGCCTGAAATATTACGGCGTTTCTGTACGTGGAATGCGGTTCACATATTGTCATACAAAATATTTCACACTCATACTTTCAGTATATGATATCGAATTCATGGTCTTATATTATTTTACGCATCACGGGATTCGTAATTATCACCATTTCTTGTAAGTAAATATCATCTGTTAATATTATTTATCGCTACTGATTAGGGGTGTTATGGAACGTGGAATGATGTTTACATATGTCGATTCAAATGTTTCCACATTCTGTCAGTATATCATATCGATTTCGTGATCTTCTATTATTATGCGACTCGCGTTGTTCACAATAAACACCATAGAATTGTACATAAATATCATTTCATATTATTTATCGGGCTTGAAATATTATGTATTTCCCGTACATTGAGTGATGTTTGTACATGACAATTCAAAACTTTTCCACATTCATTCTGTCAATGTATCATATAGTTTTCCATGTCTTATATTGTTCTACCCATCGCGTGAAACGCAATTATCACTTTTGTCTGTACAATTATCATACAATATTTTTTACAGGGCCTGAAATTTTACCGAAGTACGATAAGCCGAATGACGTTTACGTACACTTCAAAATTTTTAACATTCATTCTAACAATGTACCGTTTTATGGTCCTATATTATGCCGTACATCGCGGGGTATACACAATTAACATCATTTGTGTACATGAATATGTTATCTAATTACAAATCATCTAACTGTATTTTCTGTGCCTCAAATATTACAGTGAACCGGTTTACATATGACGATACAAAACGTTCCTCAATCATTCTGTCAACATATCATATCGATTTTATTGTTTTTTATTATTCTGTGCATCGCAGGATTTGGAATGTACATTGTTCTTTTTACATAAGTATCATCTAATACGTTTTATCCAGGATAATGCATTACGGCGTACCTGTACGAGAAAAGTTTTACCTAATTCGGTTCAAAACGTTCCACATTCATTCTGTCTATAACGTCAATTTTATTGTTATATATAATGCTAATCATCGTGGGATTATAATGAACGCCATGCCTTCTACATTAATATCACATATTATAATTTATATTTTATTTACATTTTAATTTATATAGCTTATTACGGAATGATGTTTTCATATTTCGAATAAAAAAGTTCCAAGTTTATTCCGTTAATATATCATGTCGATTTTATTGTCTAATACTATCCTACGAATCACGGGGTTAACAAAGAACAAATTTTTTGTTCGTACATTTTCTAACGCAAATTAACGAGCCTGAAACTCCAGAGTTCCGTAATATAGAAGGTTTACATGAAACTTCAAATTTTCCACATATATTCTGTCAGTATATCATGTCGATTTTGTGGTCTTACATTATGCAACGCATCGCAAGGTTCACAATTAATACCATCTTTTTGTACAGAAGTATTATCTAATACAATTTGTCCTCCTCAAATGTTAAGGATTTTCTGTACGTGGAATGATATTTACTTTTATTTCATTTAATTGAAATTATCATATCGATTTTATGGTCCTATATTCTTCTACGGGTTACGGGGCTCACATTTTCTTCATACATAAATGTCATATAATGTTATTTACCGAGCTTCAAACATTACTGATTTCCGAAACGTGTAATGAGATTTACACATGACCATTCAAAATTTTCCACATTCATTCTGTCAATTTATCATGCCGATTTTATGTTTTTTTTATGGTTCTACGCTTCGTAGATTTCACAGTGAATACCATTTTTTGTACCAAATATCAAACAATACTTTCGAGCATGACATTTCACGTAGTTCCAGAACGTAGAGTGCTGTTTACATATAGCCATTCAAAACTTTGCACATTCATTCTGTCAATATATCATAGGATTTCGTGGACTTATGTTATTCTGCGAATCATGTGTGTCACGATGTACACTTCTTTGTACATAAATATCATCTAATATTTTCTATCGTTTCTAAAATATAACGTAGTTCTGGTGCGTGAAATGTTTTTAACGTATTATCCCTCAAAGTTTTCCACATTCACACTGTTAATATATCATATCGATTTTATGGTCTTATATTACTATATGCTCGCGGTGATCACAACGAACACAATATTTTGTACATAAATATAATCTAATATTATTTGTGATGCCTGAAATATTACCAGTTTCCGGTACGTGGAATGTTGTTTACATATGACAAATCAAATTTTCCAAAATCATACTGTCAAAACATCATACAGATTCCACGATACTACATTCTCGTACGCATCACGGAGTACAAAAAGGACACTATATATCTGTACATAAATTTCATTCAATATTGTATATCTAGTATTAAACATTCCGGGATTCTGTACGAGAAATGGGGTTTACATATGATAC
>NIPQ01068932.1:0-24111 GCA_002806875.1 Lepidotrigona ventralis hoosana | reverse complement strand
AAAGAGAATTTTCAAAAGCCAACCAAGATCTTGAAAAGAATCTTTTAATTGGAATCGTCGCATGGAAAGTTCAAATACTTCAGCATCACCAACGATAAACAATTTTATACGCATAATTGGAGTTCAATACGGAGAATCATCCCTTATTATACCAACCACTTTCTGACGTCCAACCATTATTACTAATGGCACTGTTAAACGCTCCAAATCAAATATACCACGTCGCAGCTACAATAGCTAGCTAAATTTTCGCATCGAATCACGTACCTAAGCGACTCTAAATGGGAAACGACAGACAGAACGTTCGCTTAACGTCCTTTCCACGAGGCGTTCCTTGGGCGAACGTCGGGGATAATGGAATGAAGAAACGAAGAACGGAAGTGACGCGACGGTGTATAGCGGTGGGGAAAAATTGTCCAACGGATGGCTGGAAGTTTGAGCGCCAGCGTCCCGCAAAATTAGTTTCATTCGAGAAAAACGAGGCGATACGGTCCGTTGTTTCGGCGACTAACAATCGGGGCAACCATGGCGGAAGCGCAGCTGCTCGGAAGACCGCCATACGATCGATATAGCGATCGATATTCGATTCCGAATCCGAATCCGAATTCGAATCTCGGATCTGTCGCGGCAGTTATCCGTAATTAACCAATTAAAACTTCCGGACGCGTAATTTCCGAAATAATAACCGGCTGCTCCGCCATGTCTCGATTCTATATTCCCGACAGTTCGATTAATGTCCCAATTAAGCGGTCAACAATACGTCAAATGTAACGGAGCCGTCTCGGAGTTCGAGATCCGCCGATTCCACCTCGATGACGCTCCGTTTCCGAAGGAAACTCTCTGAAGATTCTCCTCGATTCTGCTCGAATTTCGACTGTTGGTTAGTTTGCGGACGATACACCGAGGCTGCGGCACATCTTGCAACCGTGCAGAGCTGCAAAGCTGCGGAGCTGGAACGTTGAGGCTACTTCTGAAGGTTAACAAGATTAACCTGGAGCTTCACTTCAACTATACTTCACGCCTCGCAAATACTTTTTATCTTTCTGGGTTTCTTAACCCATTCGTTATCTGGATCTCGTCAAGCTTAAAGTCGATGATGAAAAAGTGCTTCTCGCGCGTCATTTCATCGGTTCAAAGGGAAGCTGAAATAATCCAAATGATCCTTATCCATTCTACACAGTGTGCTAAAGGATCTATCTCGCAATGGTTGCATCTCGTTCGCAACGTTTAAATTTTAAGCTTAGCTTTCATTAAGGTTAGGTTCTTTTCGCGAGAGGATCGCAGGATATATCGGAATTTATCAGCTCGTTTATCACTCGTCGGGAGGAAATAAATTGCAGAGTGGAAGGGACACGAGTTGGAGAGGCCAGAAGCAGACCGAGGACGACACGCGAGCCAGCCAGAGCCAGTTTATTCGGATATGAGCAATAACCGTGCATTTCCATGGGCCTGGGCCAGTTTTCCTATCATTTTAAATCCGATTGCCTCGTGCCCGCGGTCATGTCGGCCAAGGAAATACCCGGAAGCGCAAATATCATTCGATAGGGGGATCGGATTCCGCGTTCTCCGGAGATACGTACGTCCGATACGTACCAGCTTACTCTCCTTTTTATTCGTGCCACGCGAACGCCCCGACCCTCGCGATAAACCCGGATCATACGCTCTCTCTTTTTCTTTTTCTTTTTCTTTTTTTTCCTTTTTCTCGATGAAACACGATAATTTTACGACTTTGCCCGGTCGTCAAGATAGATACCATCGGCATTTTTACGGTCTGACAAATTCTGCCGGGTCGATTCTCGCGGGTTTAACCCACGGAATATGAGAGCCGATGATCGCCGAAGAACCGAGCAGATGTTGAGTTGAACATGTTCGACGGGACAGAGGACAACTTGCGAGCATCGAATAATGACGCAAGTTACTTGCAAGTATCTACACTTGATAAAGTATGAAATTGCGGATAAAGTACAAGTGGCTTCATTTCCTGTTTCTTTGGTTGCGAGTTATTATATGATATATTATGGCATAACCGAAAAGTTCGCGGAATTTATTTATAAAAGTTACTTACGTAATTATATATATATAAAGTTATTACCACTCAGTGTTAAATGATTAAGAAAATTTTTACCATTTTTCAAGGGAACTATTAGGTTGTGATCTATGGTTCTTTGGAACAGTTTTATTTTTCGTGATGAGTAGAATAAAATACAAAAAAAAAGAAGAATCTTTGACTTTGAAATTCATCAAGGTCAAATTCATCAAATTTACGACAGGTTCTTTACATCAAGTTGAAGGTGTAGAATTCATCTGTGATAGCCACGGATCTCGGTCATTTTTGTGACATTTTTGAAAGAAATCGACGTTGAAGTTGAACACTGAATAAATGTAATAATAATCATATTATATTATATTATAATTACGAAAGTATTACATTGGAACCAATGTCGTGCACTTGCGTAAAAAACTCACAAGCCACGACACGACCACACATCGTCGTGTCAGAATTCAAAGGAGAGCGGGCCTCCGCAAGTAGCAAGTTTTTTTTTTCCTTCCCCTTCTGAATATCCCTGAATTTGCCCTCGATATTGAGACGAAGTTGGATCGCTTCAATTTCTCTCGATAGCTCTCGCGTATCCGTGACACGCAGACGAGCCATAAACGCCACGAAGCAGGGCCGAACGTGCTCGAGTCTCGCGTCGTAGATACATTAACGCCTCGAGTAGAAGCAAAATCTGGTTAGCAACAGCCTGGGTGTAAAAGCCGGGTGGAAACCTGCTGGTGAGAACTTCTTGCCCAGTTCTGAATAGTTGCCATGATTGTACGAACACGTACGAACTACGTACATACAAACACACGTGAGGCGATTTTAATGCTGAACAACGACGAAAATTTACAGCATGTCCATTATTAACATGAACACGGTTGAATGGTTATATTTCTTTTATTATGCTTGTACTTTATCAGGCCGTGATACGTCGAATTTCTGTTCGTTCGATATTTGAACGGTTTATTCGTTTGATGTGTTTTTTAATGCATTTTGAATTTTAATTTTAATCCTTCCACTAAAATCTCGTTGCTTCGAGAAGTCAAGACTTCTTCAAAATCGCTTTTGTTAAGTTTTAATTTCTTTCCGAAATTAAAGGGCTTCTTTTCTGTACAGATTTTACTCTACAGATTTTCAACCCTTCGAAAATTTTCGATCGTCCTTGCTGATCGTCAGAAAATGTTGAAAATTTCAGAGACTCAGCCTTTCGAAATTGCTTATATTCCCTCCCCCCTTTTTTTCTATTAGAATCACGTTAAGGGAACATGGTGGATCAAACTCAAAGATAATTTCGATCAAACATCGAGGATAACTTTCAAAAATGTCCGGCTTTCCGGGATTGAAAAATCCGAACGTTTACGAGTGAAAGGTTGGCTGGTTGTTATTAAAGGTAAAAATAAATCGTCGCTGTACGAGATTACTCTCGACAACAACGCTGCAGCGTTGTTGCAGCTGCGCGAGTAACGCTGCAGATTTGGACTTATGAATTTCGTTAGCCAAGTAAATCCCAGTATCGCGACCGATATTCTCGGCGTTCTCGCTAATGTGCACGGGAGGGAGGAGGGAGAGGGGTGGGGGGTACACGCGAACGAGTGTACGCGATATACACCGATATACGCCATGGGTTTTCCACCCGTGGAAAGCGGGAATGTTGTTATTAAATTACAACTGGTCGAAAAACCAGGGAAGCAGGTTTCGCGTTTGGTGGAATATCGCGCGCATCGTTCGCACAATGCCTCGTGTCTCGCATTATTATGTAATGAATATTTAATAATATTCGATAGGTACGAGCGAGTCAGTTTCGCGCGCAGTCTCGCGCAGTCGCGTGCGATTTAATTAAGCGAGATCGGTATCTCCGACCGGCGAGCGGCTACTTTCACATAAATTATCGTTGCCGAATTTTCTCCGTTAATCCGTAATAAATAGCGTGCTCGGAACAAATAACGATATTTCGTTCGATTAGCCGCCGCTTCGCGTTTCGTCGGAATTAAAGCGCCAATTTTCCCTAGGAAACGCGGCGCGCCGATCGGATTCGCTTGCGGCGCGGAGATTTTAAGCGTACGCGAGATCAACGCGGTCGTTTACATGTTACATGTGCTTTGAAAGCTTGGAATTACAGGCGATTGTTTTCTTTTCACGTGCATTACATATATGTGATACACGAATATACGTATTCATCTTCGAGACAAATTATCGTGAAATATCTCCTTCGCCATTGTGGCTTGATACTTGAAACCTTAATATCCTTTCGATTTGTGATTAGAATATATGGTCCAGTTAAAAAAGAATAAAGATAATCGTGGAAACTTCGAAACCTCTCGGCACACATTGATAACGTCACATTATAAACATTTTGTATTAAACAATTTTTCATTAGACGCGTTATTTATATTAAAGGTTATTCCAGGTGTACAAGTTACATGAATCAGCCTGTATAATAATGTATCATATACATTATTGATACGTGTTGATGTATTAGATTTTTGTGCATGCGTACAATCACTGGTGAATATTATTCGCAATTGTGAATTCAGGTGAAACGACTGGTTTTCTTTATTAAATCAAGGTTTGTTCAACTGCAGATATTGTCTCTTGAATTTCTTGGAGTGAAATTAACATTTATGTTTATATTTCTGAATGTTATTTTTATTGCTGTTATTTTAATAAAGGAACTTAAAGAATGCATGAATTCATGAAGATATTGCGAAACAAAATTAACTTGGTTTGAAAAAAATTGTAAAATATCTGTGAACGTGTCAAGAGTTGAATTATCGTCAAAGGAATTATCGCCAGTTGAATTATCGTCAAAGGAATTATCGCCACTTACAATCAGGCAATTAATCTTGATTAGGCAGTCGTCCAATTCTCATCTGTTCGAGTCTCGGTCTCGCGTTTTAAAGAACAAGCTGAAACACAGAGACACTGAACCTCCCCTGCGTAGATCAATGCTTTTCAGAAACATTGTGTATTTCTTTATCGAGCGCACACCGAGTGTCCTCTGCGTCTGACGAGCGAGAATTACTGGGAACGCTTTAAATTCGCGAGCAGACGTTTTCAGGGGTCATTTTCTCTTCCGAAAGAAGACACGAGGCGGTGCGACGTGTGGGAAACGGTTAGAATTAGTATACTGTGCAAATTGGCGAGTCAATTTACACTGGTGGAGCGAACTCCGCGGTGTGTACACTCGCTCTCTTGTGTCCGCTTCAAACGAACTGCCGTTTGCTTATTTCCCGTATCGGTGTCGACGGTTCGTTAACCCTTTTAGCAAGGTTTTGTCGCTTCGAGGATGAAAAAAAAAAAAGTTTCGTTATCAAATGGCCAGATTTATACATAAGTCCGTGTGCCTCGTACTTCATGCGTTCGCTTGTTAGAAACACGCTTATTGACAATTGCGTATTTCTGTGAAAATCTGTATGAAGTTACTCGCAGCGCATCGTAGATCGAGATAAATTTCAATCGCGCGAAAACATCGTGCATCGCGGAAACATCGTTCGTGTCGTTTAATTAAATAGAAGTTGAAAATATTTCGTTGACTGACTCCAGCATTCTATCCTCTTCGACGTTCGAAGAATATTATTCTTCGAAGAGATAATCGAATAATCGTCGTTCTATTTATGAATCGAACCAAAGCGCCAAAGCACGCGCCAAATTTCAAGCTTCCCTGAACGAATCAACGAATAGCAATGACGGTACAAATCACGATCACGGAATAACAGAATCGCGTGAAATTTATCGAAACACACACACCTGCAAGGTCTTGTTTTATGGCTGCGCCGCGACGCGTGCTGTTGAATAAACAGGAGGATCCGAGAGGTGGAAAGGAAAAAAAAAGAATTTATGAAAACCCTCTACTTTTACGAGCGTATTAAACCGGTACCGGTGGTATCGAGAGGCCATCGAAAGAATCGAATTGATAATATAATGTCACCGACAATACTATCGACGCGTTCGCCGTTTCTATGTATTTCCTACAGATAAATTTGTAATAAATTCGACATCGATGATCGATCGCGGCCGGTTTCCCAATGCATGTAACGTATGAAACGGAATCGGCCGTAACGGTTACTAAAATTCCCGTTTTGCGAACTGATGCTCGAAACGCGGAGCTTCGATTAATTATATCCTCGATGTTTATGTCGCGTTAGAGTCGATTAGTAATGCATTTCTATGATTTTCGCGCGGTTCACGGGAGAGGCAGAGAGGGTAGGAGGGAAGGGTGAAATGTCACGGCCGGAAATACCCCTCGAAACACGCAAATCCACTTTCGAAAATTTATTAAACGATGCGGGACACGCGATCCTATTGATACAGCCGATCGATTCGACGTTTTATTTGCGTCTCTTGAATAACAATAATAATAACAACAATAACAATGACAATGACAACGACAACGACAACGACAACGACAATAATAATAATAACAATAATAACAACAATAACAATAATAATAACAGCAATAGCAATAGCAACAGCAACAGCAACAATAACAATAACAATAGGCGCGAAAGAAGGAAGAAAAACGGAAAAAATGGAAGTTTACGGATTTTTAGGGCGATTCGACGATTTATTCGCGTCTTTCGAAATAATATCGTGAAAGGAGGAGAATATTGTGGATTTTTATGCATTTATAGAAGATTACGTACAATGCCGTGTAAGAATGCCTGAGAAAAATATATCGAGCTTCTATTTCTTCCTATTCTTAAAAAAAAACGAATTTTCATTAAAATTATTCCTTCATCATCGATTAATTCACTTGGACTTCTGTTCTTTAAACGTTGGTAGTGTTCGAATCTCCCGCGCTATTTCGATAATTCTGAAAAGCAGATTGTTTCAAACGAACACTCGACAGATATTCAAGTAGAGGAGGCCGGGAGAGAAATACTCTGCCAAGAGAACATTAAGAACAAATACAAAACTTGAGATATCGCGAAATATCTACCTTCGAGGACGCTAAAAAATTCAAATTCAAACCGCAAGCCCAGGTCTGTAAACTGTCCAACAACCTTTCCTGAAGATTACACACACACACACACACACACACACAAAATCTCTCTCAAACAATGTCCGTGACATCACGTTAGGGAAAGAACTAGTCAGGTCTTCTCGTAAAATTCACGAATTCCATACTTGGAAGCTCCCAAATAATAAATTCTATAATCTCTGGCTGATCTTCAGTCATCTCGACCATCTCGACGAGGGCCGTCTCGACGATTCACGACCCAACAGCTGCCCTCCGATCCGAGATCGGTATCATCTGATAGTGAAACACTGCGATCTCCACGCTGTGTGTTAATCACTGGGACGCAACTCACGTCTCTGACACGATAAAATCACAGCTAAGCGGAGGCGTTTCTCTCTCGGGCTGATATTATCGATTCGAGCGGCCGGTCGCTGGCTGCCACCGCGACAACCGTTTATGTACACGTTTCCCGCGATATGACAAACAGCATGACGCCGTGGCGGCCATACTGCACGCGGCTCGTTGATACGCGCGGTGAAACGTCAGGCCAGCTTTTCCTCTGCCTGTACGCGTAGGCCGCCACCAAATGAACGAGCTTCGAGGACGTCACACCTCGAGAACACTTGGACGATCGTCGGGTGAAAATCTCGTTAAAGCTGTACAGCGCCGGTTTGAACCAACTTCGAACACATTGAGCAAAAATCTGTAGAATAATAGATTCAAAATTCGTAATAAATTGCTCGTGTCGGCTTTTTTTCATCGAATCTGCATCAAACGACATAAAAGTTTCTCATTACGTATATTAGAAAACTGTCGACAATTGCAAGATTCTCAGTTACGGTATAATTCGTGAAAGTATTTCAGCAGCTGCTAAATATCTTGACAGTTGGCTATATTTGCATCAAACTTTGCGTCGAACATTGATGTAACATTTTCTTCTTTCTATTACACGTTATAATTAAAAAACTGTCCAAACAGTTGCAAGATCCTTAATTATAATAATAAGAAAGTATAATATGTTATATACCATATCACACATTGATAATTCAAAAATCGTCAACAGTTTCAAAATCCTCAATTATAACAACGCATAAAAGTATCTTAGCAGTTGCTAAATATGATAAAATGCTTTCCTCGCTATATTTAATAATTTTTGTTACGAAGGAATAATCTTCGCCGGATTAAACTTCGAGGAATTTGGTCGTTCATCACTCCGAACTCATAAAATTCGTCACTGCACAAAACTTTATTGGACAACCCGATACGTTAGGGATTTAATCAACCGTGAAATTGCCTCGTCTTAGGTCAGCTTCTTGGCCGAACTGAGACGAGTCAGACTAATTGTTTAAACACGCGCCTGTGACAACGATACAATCGAGGATGGAAGAACACACGTGAATTTCTGTCGAGAAGAATTTATCACAAAGGAATTCCACTGACGTTCATTGTTACGCAACTGCGATGTTCCTCGAGCGTAGCACTGATATAATTATGATGCCTGAAAAGAAAGCGTGACTTTGAGTCATTCGTAAAGAACAACAAACCTTCCGAACTACTGTTAATTCAATTTTCATGCTAATACGACCAAATATCAAACATATTTTATAATCCACACTCCCGTTATTATCCACGAAACCAACGTACGTTTTTATACGCGCGTATCTCTTCCGCTGTATAATTAATCCACATGGTTCGAAAAAAGGGGGGGGGAGGAAAATCCACGAGCTTGTAGGAAAATACGCGCGGAACGGAGAGTGCTTGCTAGAAATTACGGAATTATTTTGCGCGAACGGTCTCGAACTCGTACCAGCTGAATCGTTTGACGATCGTGGAAAGATTACCTAATATTCACCCCCCAGATAGTTTAATGAGATCATTTCGCAGCGAGGACTTCGTTGTTGCGGCGCACTGCCACCAGAATATTAATATTCGTACCAGCGTACTCGGAGATCGCTGCGGAAATATCTCGAAAAGCGAACGAACCTCTGTTTTTTCGCACGGTTTCCTTCTCGCGCTACGTTTTCTCACGTCTCCTGTATTATGGTAGAACGTCGTTCGTTCGAATGTTGAATTTCCCGAGTACTAAAGCCTAATAACGTATGTACGTGATTGAATTATATTTCGAGCAACGTCTGTGTTGTTGAACATGTCCCAAATTTTAGTATCTCGTCTGCCTTTCGTTTGTAACGTGAAAATACTAACTCTTTGCCGCGTTAAAATTTGCTCTCTATATATATATATATATATATATATATATATATATATATATATATATATATATATATATATATATAGGCACTTACTTGCTAAAGGCGCCTCACATTTTTAATGAAACAAATTTTTACAAAAGTACAGCTCCAGTAAAACGCGTGTATGTAAAAATATTGCATAACAAATTCGCAAGACGCAAATGTGAAGCTTGAAGTTACTGTTAAATTCTTAACACGTGCACGAACAACTCAATACGGAATACGAATAAACAAATAATATTGATTTAGTGCAATTCAGCGTTTTGATTATTTCAATGTACTTCCTGCGAAACTGCCATCGCATGTTAAATTCTGCCGTAGCCAAAGGGTTAATGATATTACAAGAATTAATGTGAAAAGACAACTATTATTTAATTTTACGTTACGTTTCCTCGAGCGCTTGTTTCCCTTCCCGACTTTAAATCGACTTTAAATTGAAATTCAAATATATATTTGTCGCTATTTCCTTCTTTATGTCGCCGGTGCTAGTCGAGACGCATGAGAGGGGAAAATCAGGACGTGGAAACGCGAAACGCGTTCGTCTCGCGCGAAATGAAAAAGCAGCGGTCGAACGGATGATTCGTGTCGAGTATCACGCGTTGGGGTCCCGCGGAACACGCTCGAATATCAATAAAGCAACCGGCCGAACGTAATCATATTTCATCGGATGACAGAAGGGGGCGAGTTCAAAACGGGGATTCGTTGTTTCCTACTGTTTCTGCCCGTTCTTGTACATTCCCATTCATTTTGCTGCTTTGAAGTAGATAACAAACGGATAATAGACGACGACCTGGTAATGCGATCGAGTCGCAATCACATTGTCGATATTCTTTAACCCTTTCGCTATTACAGTCCGCTCCACCGCCATTGAAAGCGAGCGTACGCATTCATCGAATCATTTTCTGACCCCGTTAACTTTCAAATAGGATCTTCCTTTGAATTTCTTGGCTCAACATTTTGACAAGCGTCTGGAATGTTCTTTTTCTAAACAAACTTTCCTCAAGCAAAAGTTTAACCTAAAACTAAACTAAAAATCTAACCTGAAACCTAACCTCTAACCTAACCTAAACAAACTTTCCTTAAGCAAAAATCTAACCTAAAACTAAACTAAAACTCTAACCTAACCTAACTAAAAATCTAATCTAAAACCTAACCTAAATTTTTAAGAGATTGACAGTTATACCTGTAGCCGGAATTGGGGTAGATTAAGAAAGATTTTTTTATCACAATAATTTCTTACCGTATAAGTAGAAAAAAATAGAAAAAACTCGTCTCGATGGCTGAAATGTATCATGCATTTTTAATACTCTAATAAGATGCTATGTCCAGTTAAGCGAGGCCACCTAATATCTTTTCAAATTGTAACGATTCAAAAAGCATTTTTTGCTTAACATGAGTGATACAGAAAGGCCAATAACTGGTAAGATTTTCTTCAAGGTCATTCCAAGGTTATTGATGTTTTTTTCATATAACTATTTTTTTATTGTATCGTGTAGTTGGTCAAAAAAAAAAAATACGTTCAGGCATGTAAAGAGCATGACCTTGAAAATTTAAATTTTACATATAAATTTACCTCTATCGGGATCACAGACTTTGGCCAATGTGAATAAAAATATTACATCGTCAATGATAATCTCTTCTAGCAGTAACTTGAAATCAATGTGTATAGAGATTTGTCAGTAATTCACAATAGAATACTTAACGCGAGAGAAGATCGCTATGATATTCAGTTGTGAAAGTAAAATACAATAGCGTTTGAAAGATCGTCGTGTGGATGCCGTATATATCCGGCGCTCGTAATGAAAGGGTTAAACACATCTCGCAGCTGAACAAAAAGAGAAACGAGGGAAATCGGGAAGGAAGAACGAAGAAACGCTCGTCGATTTCAACGTGGTGAATGTTTCGAATTTCACGCACGGTGGATTCGAAGAATAGAATATTCGATGGGGTTGAACGACCTAATTTTCTGCTGAGGGATTCCTTCTGTAACACAGGCAAGGTGAAATTCATGAATGTTCGATTACCTGATTGGGTCTCGCGGGGAGAGTACCAGAGATTACGTGAATCAGAATTTGCAATTTTCTGTCAGAGTGAATTACGTTACTACGAAATAATTCAGCTACTCGACGATGTCGTTGATGATAACGATACGTTTGAAACAGGGTATTTCATCTTAATTTCACGCGATAAATATCGTTGATATTTAGCGATGATGCGAATTAAATTAATCGATGCATTAACGACGAAATTGTTCTAAACGCGTTATTCAAAACAGAATTCGATAATGTAAATTGATGAGAAGAAATGACAATGAAAAATTGTCAATAATTTAGTATATATAATTTCTTGAAAAATGATCATAAAATGATCCACTCCATCTCATTTTAAAGCGTGAAGTCTCTACTTTAATATTCGTTTTTTTCAAGATGACTTTACATCATGTAGCGGGTCAGAATGTGAGGGACACTTTCTTCTCAAATATTATAAAAATTCGAACATGTATAAAAACATTAAAAAATTCTGTTCGTAACTGGATCAACCATTATTTCGAAAATTGAGGTCTCGCAACTTGAAACTTGTTGCATAATATTTTTTCACTGGAAAAAAAAATTTCATTGGACGTTGAATATTAGGGTTGAAGGACAAACATTCAAATAAATCTGAATACTTCATCGTTCGACACTGTCATTGTTCAACTTTTATAATAAAATCATTAAAAAAATATCATACAGTAAATTCTTCGTCGCAAAAAGAAAATTTCAATCTTCAAGATCATGAATAAACTTTTTTAATTTTCTTAAAATGGAACAAACACACTGTGAAAATAGAAGCTTTAACCATTTGAGTTATGACATCAAGTTACGTGCTAGGAAGAAAAGCAAATTGTAGTCCTATATGGAATATGAATTTGAACGTTCAATTTTAATTCTTCAAACTGATTGATAAATACAAATTATACAATGCTTTCAATGCTGAACATGTTATAATAATTAACGAGACCTGCCACTGTTGATCGTCACGTTTGTTACGAAAGTCACATCAGTTTCAATTATCGACGATTTGTCATTGCACGCATCATTGGTGATGCTCTTCATTTAGTCCAAAGTAGATGCAAACATTCGTGGATCGCTTACAACTCAAACCAGAATTAAGTCACCACTGTCTGGCCCAAAGCCATCGTATTCTATTCGCGAGCAACTCCGTGCTCAAGAAAATCAACGCACCGTATCGCCAACAGTCTGCTCCCGTTCGACCATGAAAATCCACGCGCCGGATCGCCAGATATGGATCAACTCTACTTAACCTTCGTAGCGAGACGTGCAGACGTACCGCGTCGCTAATTATTGACACGTACCGCTTAATCCACGCCAGAAACCTCGGCGCACACCTGTTAATTACCCGGCCCTGGCGCCCTACGCTTAATTCTCGATATTACACGCATTAAGACGTCGGCCGACTAATTACCGAGTCGCGCGTACTTGATACGGGAAGTTACGAGACCGCGATCGAATCTGCTGACTAAATGCCAGCCACTTAATCCTGGGTATCTTACGCCCGCTAACAGAAGCCTTGCCCCTCTGCCACTTCATTTCGCCCGCTCGAACACGCCCGCCGCCGCTCTGCAAACACTCGCGTGGCTCGCTTCTATGTTACCATCGCGTGTTCCACGCGAGTGTGCGCTTCGTGCTCATTATCAGTTGTCGTCGCGATTCTAAGAGAAAAAGAAAGCGAGCAAAAGAGAAAGAAAGAGAGAGAGAGACAGACAGACAGACAGACAGACAGAACGTTGCGCCGAAAATTTTCGACGGTCGGTGCAGATAGTCGCGTTAAGCGTATTACGTTTCGTCAAAGCTCACCCCCCTGTGGACTGAAAATCGCGTACCACTTTGGTCTCGCTGGATACAGAAGTAAACGCAAAGGCTCCTCCTGTCAAGGAACCTGACCAGAGGGAATAAAGAAAAAAGACTCGGATAACGAATGCTCGGATCTTTGAGTAAAGCGATACCATTATACCGATGCGATGGGATCTGTTTCGGGGAAGAGCGCGAAATCATCGGGTAACGTCATAACGTTCAACGTGGCCGGGCATAATAAACGTGATTACTGGTTGTTGGATTCGCAAGTCGTTAATAAAATACACGCGCTGCGTGATACATGTTGACAAATGGAATTTGCTGCTCGTCGAGACTGCTCCCCGTTTTCCTTCGCTTCACGTTTAGTCGACATTTTCTAAATTAACCCTCTCGCTGGGAGCGAGATGCTCCCGCTGAACAAGCCAAAAATGTATACGTTCGATCATGCTTTTTGTAAAAGAGGAAACTTTCCTTAACCGCCACGCATTTCGATCGCACTGTTCAGATTCGTTCAGTGTCACAGCGCGCTTTGGTCGCGATGTTCAATATATAGGGTGAAAAGGAAAGTTTGTCCATAGCTATCATAGATTCTATTCTACACCTTCGACTTGATGGAAATACATGTAAAGAACCTGTCGTAAATTTGATTATATCCTTCAATTGAAAGACAAAATTTCTTTTTTTTTTTGAATTGTATTTTATTTATCACGAAAGTCACGTGCGTGCTAACAGCGACTTTATGGTTCTGAATGCGTGGATGTCTATATTACGTAATTTTCATATTAGGTTTCACTAACATTTGATTTGTCATAGTTGTAGCATCAGCGTCAGTCTAAATAATCAAATGATAAAACTAACTGTTAAATGTAGACACTCACGTGTCCAGAATCATAAAGTCGCTGTTAGCCCGCGTCCGCAGCGTTAAATGATTAAGAAACTTTCTTGCCATTTTTCAGAAGAACTATTAGACTACGATAGTTGCGATTTATAACTTATTAATAAATTTTTGTTTGATCGTGCATTCTCCATAATATAATCTCCATTCTGTCACTACGTCTATTTTTGCTACTTGTGAACATTTTAGAGAAGGAACAAACTTTATAAAGAACAAAAATATATAACCTAGAAAAAAATTATAAAAGTAAAATATAACAAAATCTGTCTCTGTTTGTAGGAAGAAAGTAAGTCGCTTCGACGATTTTATCTCTTGCAATCGTTCAGACAAAGCTCTCGAGTCTGAAATGAAACGAGTTTGTTTCCTTATTGATATTAATAAATTGCACCGCCCGTGAGAAACCAAGCGCCAAACGAAACATTATGAAATGACACCAGGTCTGAGTATTATTGACATAGTAAACCCAGAACAAGATACGTGGAAAATAGTGGGCGATACTATAGTATAGCCTGTCGTGAAATGGTTAATAAGTACAATTTATTCGTCGAGGCTGTTCGCTCTGTTCCGCGAAATTTAATCTTCCAAATTTTCCAAAGAGACAAAAAAAAAGAGAAAAACAGAAAATTAAAAGAGCACCGAGCAAAAAGTTTCCTATAGCCTACGAAATAGCCTCCGGGACAACCGCCAATCGCGTGTCTGGTGTAAACTAACTTCATCCCCTCTCCTCGGTGTTCTTAACAGGCTCGTCCCAGTTAATCAGAAAATTGGCTGCGAACTGGCGCAGCGTCCGTGCTATTAAAACCATTCACGCGATAAATAACTACGCGTTCAGCGCCAGCCAACAGTTAACCTTTGTTTTCGCGCGCGTGTCCCGCCACCGCTGCGCGACACAATGTCCATTCGTTTCGAAAAAAACACGACTCGAATCGATTCGCGTGCGAACGCCTACGGAACGCATAGAAATTATAATTTCTGTTTCTGTACGCTCGTCTTTAATCGTGAAACACACTGCCGCATCTGGGTCACTGGAGGACGACTCGAGACTCGTTCCCCTGACGACGACGACGACGACGACAACGAGCGGAGAACGAGCGTCTCCGTTTCGTTTTATTTCGCGTGTTCCTTTCCTTTCTCTTTTCTTTTCTTTTTTCTTTTTTTTCCTTTTTTGTTCCTGTTCTTCTCGAAACGACTGGTTAAGTAGGAGCATTTTCATGCGCACGGCGGTTCTCGCTGGAAAAACGAGCGTCGTTCCGGAAGAACGTACGTTATTACCCCGCTCGAGAGACGCGTCTGTCTTCCCTACCAGCTCGGGAGAAGTCGGCTGCCGACTCTCTTGGAATTTCTGGCCGAACGACACGATGGAATTTCCGAGAGATTAATGGTCGTGTAACCGATCGTCGAAGAAACGAACCTTTTCGTTCTCGCGAAACTTTGAAGCGTTGGGTAAAAGATGTTTTGTCTGATCAGCCTGTAATATCTACGATATCGATGCTTTCGATTTTCGTCTGTAAGGGGCGGAGAAATGATACGGAATGACAGAGTAGAAATTATCGGGCAAACGAAGAGGAAAACCGTACGAATGGAATATTGAAACAAGCCGCCGAAACTGAGTGTCCTCGACACGATGAAAAATTGCGTTCTGATCAGAAGAAATTGATCTCGGGCTCCACGTTGGCTTGAATTCTCCTGGACACGACGAAAGAGTAAATTAAAAATCGCGAGATTTCAATTGAAGTTCCAACATTTCTCTTCGACTTAACATTTAAAAATTTGATTTCAAATTTCTATGCTCATTGTTCGTTTCTTTCGTTTCATTTAACTCTCGTATGAAAAGTATGAAAATATATATAATTTCTTTTCTTACCTATTCTGTGCACTGTTTCTTATATGAAATTGACAACTAGCTGTACTATTTTCGCAAAACGATCGTTTAACCGATTACGAAAGAAATAGGTGTGTGTAAAGTGCTGTTAAACTATAGACGCGTTACTACAATTTAACTCTCGAAACGAAGAACGTAAATCGCGATTATTTTCTCACCCTCCCGAACGCGATATTTTCTCGGCCGGCTCTCTGAATTTTGCATGTGACGCGCAGCACTCAGCCGCATAAACATGCAGGTGCGCATTACGGGGGACAGCGGCGGCCCATAAATCTTAAGTTCGTTCCTTGATCCGAGTCGAGGGACTCGCGAAATATAAATCACCATTCCGGACAACGTGACTGACATGTTTTCATCAGGAAACATCTCAGCCTCTCAGCCGCTATACCCCTTACGATACTCTCTCATCGGCATACATCAACATGCGAAAGTTCACACTTCGCCTGTTCGCCTCGATAAAATACTTTCATAATTATTGCTAAAACGATCTTGCAAAGCCAACCTGCATCTATCTTTTCGTCCAGATTTCGCTTAAACTTTGAAGAACAGTGTCAAGAATATTCTTCAGGAATGCACGAGATATTTATTCGAGACGTTGCATTGGCCAAAAAGTAATTGCATCTCTTTCCAATAGAAAAAGCACACGTGTATCTTAAAATGTAACTAACTTCACTTTAAACCGCGATTTCATCAGCTTATTTTAGAAAAGGAAGATGCACGAAATGTACAAAATATACAAAACTCAAGCACAGAGATGGCTGTCGTTCGAAAATTCTATTCATCCAAGCACATTTCTCCAAATTAATTTCCGGTAATCGACGTTCCACCGTGTTAACTGCAAAATCTGAACTTTCGCCAAAAGAAATTTTCTTCCCATTAATTAAAATCTACAGTTATTCTTTATAGTAATTAATTAAATAATGAAACTATGATTTTTAATGAGATTAATTTTAACCACAGATTAATCGCAAATAAATAATACAATTAATAATCTAAACGAATATTTATATAATTTAATAATGTTAATAATATACAATTCAATTTATATAATAGAATACAAATATTTATATTATATAATTTAATTTAAACATAATATATTTATTATATATATATATTTATAACATAAATATATTATATTATGTTTAAATTAAATTTAATAATATTAATAATATAGAATTCAATTTATATAATAGAATACAAATATTTAAATTATATAATTTAATTTAAACATAATATAATATTATTTGTTATTTATATATAATATTTACAACATGCTATATATATATTTATAACATAAATATATTATATTATGTTTAAATTAAATTTAATAATAATATATAATTCAATTTATATAATAGAATACAAATATTTAAGTTATATAATTTAATTATATAATATATTTATGTTATATATGTAAATGATACAAACAGTACTCGATAAATTCACAAACGCTGATGTCTCTCTTTGTTCCAGTCCCGATATCGCACATCGTGGCGTTGGTCGGGGATCCCACGTACCTTCCCTGCGACATATCAACCACCCACGAAGGGGATTCGGTGCACCTGGTGCTGTGGTACCGCGAGGACCTCGGTACATCGGTTTACAGGTAAGAAGCAAATCAATTTGTATCGCACGACACGCTCGTCCGTGTGTGTTTGTGTAGGCTGGTTCTCTATCTGGATAGGACAGCCGCTGGCAAACCATTGAACGTCGACGGGACGAAAGATTAGTGTGTGTGTGTAGGCGATATCGGGCCGAGGGCAAGTTGCACGCCGAGTCTCCACAGGAAATTTATTCCGTGCCGGGCGGCCAGCCACGGTCAACTGCAGTCTCTCCTTCGATTTAGAGTCAAAGTTGTCACTTGCCTAACAGCGTGCCCACTAAAATCTTACGAGTTACGAGCCAGCGTCGATAAATTCTCACGCCACTGTCTCACAATAGTGAATTCTCGGGTGGGTGAGTTTCCAGAAGTCATACTGATTATCGTTCTTCTTTCTTCTCGCCTATTCGAAGACGTCAAACCTTGAAATGTTATTTCTATCATCTGGTTTTCTTTGACGATATCTAACGATTTACCAGGAAAATCTGTTTAGCACACTACAAAAGTAACAACTTCTAATAATGAGTACAATAATGATAATGATATTACGAGAGATATAAAAATTCTAGAGTGCTTAATCTGTGTTTAATGGCAGAATGTTAAAAAAAATGACAAAATATTCTTTTAAATAAGTATCGAATGATCGAAGCAGTGCGTTAAACGATCAAGAAGCTTTCTTGCAATTTTTCCTTGGCAAAGTTTCACCTTCGTGATGACTAGATTATAACGTAAAAAAAAAAACAAAAAAACTTTGACTTTGAAATTCAAGATCTAAGTCAATTGAGGTTCTTTATCTTTGATGTACTTCCATGAAATCGAAGGCGTAGAATTCATCTACATGAGCCTCTTCCACTCTGTACATTGATTCCATAAGTTTGGCAAATCAATGCGAAGAATAAATAGACAGACGCAGACGGCGCATAATTAAATTCTGTCGGCACAGGCAGATTCATTACGCAATGTTTAAAAAGGAAAGAGCCGCGTTCGCGTTATCGTGATAATATTCATAAATCCGTNTCGCGTTATCGTGATAATATTCATAAATCCGTTTCTTTTTTTTCTTTTTTTTTTTTTATCGTGGCTCTCGTTGGCCAGAGCCAACGTCGGCGCTTTTCAAAACGTTCCGTCTTTTGCACGAAACGGCTCGTCATACTAACGTCAAAACTAGGCGGGAATCTTGAAACGGAGGCACACGCCCGACGTTTGCATTTAAAAGCTCTCTGATTCATCCGAGCTCTCCCTCCCCCCGTTCCCCTCCCCTCCCCTCTTGGGCAAGCTTAATTTATTCAGCGTGCCGCCGAGGGAATACGTCTATCCGCTCGTGAGAACGTCGTTCGCGGCGTTAATTAAAATAATTATGATGAAATTTCGGTGCCGTTTCCCACACTCGTCTCGATTGCTCGGCAAACTTCTGGTACAGAATCTAGTGACCTGCGTTTCGCTCGAATGGACGAGTCATTGGAGAACCGGTTGAAGAACTTTTAGATTGACGGATGTACGATGATGATCAAAAAGCTAGTATTCGTTCGTTCGAAGTTTTACCTTCGACGAAGCGGCATTGAAGTGAATCAAAGATGCAAGAGAGATTGTTGATAATTTTGTAGAATGAAATCGGATAATAATGAATCTTAAAACGTCGAACCAGTACTCTCAATATGGATCGTTCATTTTATTTCGAAGTGTTATTAGACTATGTGAAGACACTTTCCTTCTCGAAAATGCTATAAATCGTCGTGGTATGTAACAACATTGAAAAATATAACTTTCCATAACTGAATGTGTAATGAACTTGAAAAATCTAAATTCTTTATAACGGCTTCTAAAAACTTGCGCGCACGGTCTTCTTTCGTCAATTTACAGAACTTTGAATATCAGGGTTAAAATTCAAAAAAAATCTTAACATCTCGTCATCCAATCCCAATCTTCAACGTTCAATAGCACAACGAAAAAAAAAAAAATCGTGAAGTAAACTTTGAAGTAAAGGAGATATTTCAATTTTTATGATCATGGTCATAATTTATTGTTAGTCACGAAAAAAAATTCTTACGCGCGTTTGAATTTTTACAATTTTCGAGAGAAAAAAATGTTCTCACTTTTTCATTCACTGCACGATGTTAGGTCGTTTAAAAAAAAAAAAGTGAATTCACTACTGTTAAAATAATAAAAAATTATTTGAAATAAGACCATCTGGATCTTTTCTTGCAGCGTTATATCAACTGAAATTAACAACAATTCTCTTATTGTCATTAGCTACGAAGGTTATGCTCTTCACTGTATTTTGAATGTTCCGAAATCGTGATGTCTAAATGCTATGTGAAATGTTGCGAATATTATTTTGATGTGAGCAAATGTTTCTGACTGACTGACTGACGTGAGATCCATCCAAAACATCGTACCATCTCGTCCAATGCACACTCAGTCCTGTCCTTGGAATAAATAGTTAGGCCAGAAATTTTTTTGTTCTTCCTGGCATAGTTCGATTATTTCATCCAAATTTCCAAATTTAGAAAATTCCCATGAAGTTCTATATTTGGAAAATCTCAATCTTTTTCGACTGCTGGCTGTTTCGAAAGGAATAAATATTGCAACGACCTTTTTGCGTGAGTTTCGACGAGCGTGGGGAATAAGTTAAAGAACTCACTCGAAAATTTCGTCAGTGAAGTAATAGTTGCAGAGGTTAAATATCACAAAAAATGGACTGTATGTTCGCTTGTGTGCTCTCTATCGAATTCTGCAGCCTCGCGAGTCTGTTTTATAGAAATTGACTAGCCAATCATTTTCGAAGTATCGGGCCGATTGTATTGCAGCAACCTTCGAAACAATACTAGAATCAGGCGTTGATCGAAGGATCGATTTCGATCGTTTTTGTGAGGCCAGCGGGATGCGAGAGAAAACACGAGAGTCGTCGCTTTAAACCAAAAGTAAACTAGAAATCCTAAACGCTGACAAGAGATTGCGCTCGCAAATCGTTCTTCTTCAGTACAAATTATACGTACACAACTTTAACTATTGCTTCGTGAGGGACGAAAAAAATCAACAGACGAACGACCATTTGAATATTTTATAAATATAAAGCAACGTGTTTTCAGAGACTCGAGTGATCCTTCGTAAAATACATAAATAAAAGTGTACTCTGCCGTATTCTAAAGATTTTCTTTCAACGCCTCTGGATGGAAATTTTATGCTTTTAGTCGTCAATTCTAGCACGAGAGACTGTGAGTCTGCCACGCGAACGAACGTGAAACACTCGAGATTCGAAAGAGCGAATCTGTGAGAGGAATATTTTTGTATTGTTGCAGCGTTGATGCGAGGGATCGGGATTTTGGTATCGCCGAACGATGGTCGGACGACACGGTGTTCTCGAATCGGGCGTACTTCATGCCGGACAAGAAGCCGGCCGAACTCGGCGTCGATCACATAAGGGAAGAGGACGCCGGCATCTACAGGTGTCGCGTCGACTTCCAGATCGGCCAGACGCGAAACTCCAAAGTCAATTTAACGGTGATAGGTGAGTACCTTTAATTCTCCTCTGAATTCTTCGCCTCCTCGATCGTTGAACTTTATCGGATTTACCAGTCGATATCGCACGGATGTATCGTTCGCAGTATAACTCGGTCGACCAGTCGAAGTTTACTTTAACGCTGGCGACAGAGACCGCGTGGAATGAAAGAAAAATAAAGACGTAATGAAAATTAACTCGAAGCTCGATACCTCGTTCCTCGTGGAGGGACGTTCTTTTCATTCAATCGGGTAAAAGCACGGGGCAAAAAGAAAAAAAAAGAAAAACACACAAAGAGAGTGGAAGAAAAGAGAAACAGAAGCAGGTAAAACACGATCGATCCGCGGTGTCTGTTTATTAGCGAGTATGGAAACGCGACCGAATATCCTCGTTGCCAAGTTTCCCGGCAAAACTCTTGAACAATCCGCTTTATTCTGTAACAAAGAACGTCTCTACCAACCCTGATATACCACGCTTTCAGGGATCTGTTAATTTTTCGAAACTTTTCTCCCAACTTCTGAAACTTAACATTTTAACTCTGATTCGACCGTGGTCTAATCTGCTACGTCGTGCTTTCCTATTGGAGCTTAGTGCAATAAAACCGCGTCGTTAGTACTTCACTTTCATTCACTCTGGTTCATTATTCATTATTCAGATCAGTGTTACATGTCCCAAGCGAAGACTTAAAAGTTGTCAGGACATTGCACGCCTTATGAGCTCTAAGAGAGATCGTGTCGATAGGGAAAGGTGTTAAAGAATGCATTTCGTTTCGCCAACTCAGACTCATATCATCGAAAACGTTTGAGTGAGAGCTTCTATCACTCATCCAAAATCATATTTTTAATTATTTTTAGTTTGTAACAGATGGCCTGTTTGCTGATCATGGAGATGCGTGATCGAGAAAGTATGAATGTGAGAAGCACAGCGTTGGCGTGGAGCGTTTTTCTTTTTGAAAAGAGGAGAATTTAAAAAGTTGGTTTAAATTGTGTCGTATAAAAAAGAATTAATTGTGTCGTTTAAAGAGTTTATGTGTATCATTAGTTTGTTTTACTTGTCTGTTGTTTTATTTATCGTTTTTTGTTATTTAATAAATATCATTTAAATTATATCTCTACAAATTTTGGGACACCCATTCGCGGACGTTGAAGTGAACGAACGTTGGCTGTCGGCCAAAAAGAGAGAGAGAAAGTCGTAGAATTTTGGAATTAAAATGAAACAGTGAAGACCTCGCGACATCGCATCAATAACAAGCGAGCAACAACATAATTGATACATTGTTAATTCAATCGGTAAGTCTCGAGAAATATTCGAATACCGGTCGATAAGCACTGGCCTCAAAAATTCGATTATTATTCGTAAGTGTCAAGACACAGAACCTGCTTCGATTTTCGAACACGATTTCAGCGCTATATGTTTTTCATCTAAATGTCGAAAGAAGCGTGTCGTGGACGTTTCGTCCGCGCGTTTTTCGAACATTTCCGCGAAGCGCACGCGACGACGCGAACATATCAAGATGTGAACTCGCCGTCGGACAATGGCGTGTCGCGCCACGTACCAGCATTCCCCGAGAGTTGACACGCGTTTTATCTGGCAGACGAATCGCCGGAACACGCGCCGAGAGAGTGCGAAGAGAATCGCCGAAAAGTAATTCAAGGATTGTTATGTATGTCTCGATATATTGAGAAGAAACGAGAAGTTCAAGACGAAGTGCGATTTGTTTCTCTCACCTGCGTTTGCATGAGTAGAGAATCACGTGAAGATGAAACTGAAGAGGAATTGGAAATTTATACGCATTTTGATCGATTTACGTACTCGTTGGCTCGATTCTGAACGTGTCGTAAATAATAATGTCAAGGCCACTCGCGACTGGTGTAGATCGTGTACCATTTCTGCTCTTCTCGAAGGATTATCCTTCTGCGAAACGAACTGAATCCTTACTAACTGCGGTTTGACTCACAGATTTACGCTCTTGACGCAATGACTAGCTTTCCGTCCGCTGCCCGCGAGCCTATTTTACACGCGATAGCTGAACCAAGAGCCAATCACATTTGAATGTCGGTATTTTATTGCTCTGATATGCTCGATGAAAGTCAAACGTTGATCGGGAGATCGATACTTGAATTTACTTTGAATTCTCGAGTGACCAAGGTGACAGCAAACGCTCCCAGAGACAATTGCTCTTGAAGGAGCGTAGTAAACATTAAAACTTCTAGTCAATACAAAAGGGAGGACGAGTCGCTGTGAATATAGCGATGAATATACGATAATGCAATAAATCCTTGATCCGTTGTTACTCAGCAAATGCATAGAAGCCATGATTCAAAATCATCGAGTGACGTTAATAGACGGATTAAGAAATATTTGTTTCTTAATTCAAGATATCGTTACAAGATCGATTCGAAAGATATCTAAAACTAGCCAATTCGTCGAACAATGAGGAACAAAAAGTTCGAAAGGCCCGCGAGAACTATTTCCGAGGGTGTAAAGTTTCGCCGGCAGGGGAATTAACTCGGCAAGAACTTGCGAAATTTCAGAGTAGAACTGATCGACTCTCTGACTTCGGTGTGTAACTCGATGATTTTACTTGTCCGAGCAAACACGATCTTGTTCTACTTGCTCAGGCCTGCTGCCAACAGTTTACTCAAATCGACCGTAACGCTTCTCCTCCTCCTTAAATCTCCAATACTCTGTGTGCACGTGAAACGCACATACATTCTGTGCCGATACGATCTCATTCCACTGACGGTCTAACCAAACATGCTCTCATTCTACTTGCCCATGTCCATGGTCAATAACTTAGTCAAATCAGTTGCTTCTTTCAATCTCCGATATTCCGTGTGTGTGTCTATGTCTGATCCGATACGATCTCATCTCACTAATTGGTCTGACCGAGCACTCCTATTCTACTTACCCAGATCCGGTTCGATTGTGTGGTCAAATCGATTATCTTTTTTCTCTTTCTTTTTGTTTTTTTAATCAATATATTCGTACGCGTAACGTGCACCGTCTGACCAGACACGATCTGATTTCACTAATCGGTTTGACCGAATACGCACTCTCTTATTCTACTTAACCAGATCCGCCCGGTTCGACCGTGTAGTCAAATCGATTATCTTTTTTTTAATCAATAT
>NIPQ01068591.1:0-55208 GCA_002806875.1 Lepidotrigona ventralis hoosana | reverse complement strand
GCCCCCCCCCCCCGCAGACAACTGGACGAGCGACCGACACTAGGATGACGTCGCACTGACCTACTCTGCCGAAGAGCGCGATATCCGCGCTCCAAGAGATGGTGAGATCTCTGAAGAGTGATCTCGCCGTGCTGCGGAACGAGATCCACACGGGGAAACCGGCAATCACTGCGCACCGCATAGAGCTTGCCAGAGTTGAGGTCAGGACCACGAGAAATAGCCCGCTGCAGCCGACGGAGACCGCACCGGCGACGGGCGAAAATGTCAACGTCCCAACAGAAAGGCGCGCTGGAACGCTCCCCGCGACATTCCGACGCCGAGACTGCCACACGGGCCAAGGTAGTTTGCAGGAAATAGGCGCGAAGAAACAGAAGAAAGACCAAGGTCTCGCAGCGGCAGCAGCAGCGTCGAGAAGGAAAGCGGCCGCCAGGTAAGCCGCGTTCCGCGAGGGCCCCGCGAAGAGTAGCGGTCACGCTGACCGTCACGCTCCCCAAGGAGCGGGAGATCGTATGCGTACATTATGGCTGCTGCAAAGCTAAATATCAAGCTGGAGAGCGCGGGAATAAAGGAGCTCCTCGTCACCGGAAGTGTGATTATCGAGATCCCCGGCGAGAAGAGCGCGGAGGAGGCACACCAGCTGGCCGATCGCATCCGTGAACTCTTCCCCGATGTTCGGGGCGTGAAAATGGTCCTCCCTACAAAGATGGCGGAGGTACGCATCCGCGGTCTGGACGACTCGATCATCCCGGCCAAGGTAACGTCAGCGGTGGCTTCGGCGGGAGACTGCAACGTCTTCGACATAAAGGGGGAGGTTCGATCCCGTAACCCGATGTGCATGGGGACTGTGTAGCTACGGTGTCCGGCCGCAGCGGGGAGAAAACTTACCGCCGCGGTAGAATGGGTGTCGGCGCGAGTCGATGCGCTGAACATCCGCCCCCTCCAATATTCCCGATGCATTGAAGCGGGGCATACGGCACAACACTGCTCGTTGGACACGGACCGCAACGGTAAGTGCTATAGGCGCGGGACACCGGAGCATTGGGTGCGTGACTGCATCGCTCCCGTTAGGTGCCCGATCTGCACTGACCTAGGCAGGCCAGCCGATCATCGACATGACAGCAAGGCCTGTAGACCGTCGACCAGGCCGAAGAGGAACACGACCAGCAGCGAAGGAGGACAGAATAAAGGACCGGAAGCGTCCCAGTCACCGCGACCCGAACTGAGCGGACACACGGACAAGAGACTGACCAACGACGAAGTGAATGGAGACGATTCATCACGTTACGCGAGAACAAGAATGCGACCCCGAAGAGGTCATGGATATGGCAGAGTGATGGCCCAAGCGGGCCGCCAAGGAATGGCCGCTATGCTGGGTCAGATCTTCCCCAACATAGGTGGTCCGGAGGACAGGGTCCGGAGATTCTACACCTCGATGATAAGGTCGATGACCCTGTACGGCGCACCCATCTGGTCGCGAGGTCTAACCGTGAAGCATCCCAATGCCAGGATGCTGCGGCAACTTCAGCGATGGATGTGTGCGGGTACCGCACGATCTCGCAAGAGGCGACGCTAACCCCCGCCGGGTCGATCCCGTTCGAGCTGCTAGCGAGGGTGGAGGCGCAAACGTTCCAACGCGCGCGAAAACTGCGCGAGTGTGACAACGGGATCAAGGGGAGGCTGCTCGCGATGGCGGGACAGCGGGCCCACCAGCGAGCTGTCCGAGACTGGAGAGCGAAACTGGAGGAAAGCGGAGTTGACTGCGAAAGAGTCGCAGGAGCCATCCTGGCGAATTGGACAGACTAGATGGAACGGGGAATCGGAAGAGTTACCTACAGGATTACCCAGATCCTCACCGGGATGGATGCTTCGGTGAGTATCTGATGAGAATCGCAGCGGAGAAGACCGCCGAATGCCATCGCCGCGACGTGGATCGGGACACCGCATACGCTCGAGGAATGCGCAGCCTTCGAGGAGCAGAGACGCGTCAGGGCCAGCATCGGAGAAGTCCTGTCGCCGGCAGCTGTGGTCAAGGCGTTGCTGGCAGACGACAGGAAGCGGATGACGGTCACCCACTACTGCGAGGAGGTGACAACCGCCAAGGGAAACTCAGAGAGGACACGGGAGCGATGCAACCCGACGCGAATGGGAAGACGGCAAGCGAGAGACGGCTAGCGGAGGACTCGCCCCATCTAAGAACGCGGCGGCCTAGCTACATCGAGGAAAGGGTAACCCCCCCCCCCCAATGAGGCCACCGCTATCACAACAACAACGGGAAGGAGGAGATGGGGGAGAAGCCCCCCAACCTCTCACTCTGACCATCGAAGAAGAGATAAGAAGAGGAACGCGGGGTCGACGGGAAGACGGATGAGCGCCGGCTATCCGATCTACATCGCCCCGTGACAACGAGTGGTACTGAGAATGGCCCCTGCTGTTACAAGAAGAAGGAAGAGATGGAAGAATATCAAGGGCGAACACTCCCTCTCCCTTCGCCTAGAAAAAAACCATAGCAGGCGATTGCCTGGGAAGCACCGTTGCGAATAAAAGTTCCCAGAGCTTCCCAAAGGCAGGCGGGTAGCCATCGTGGAGGTTTTAGTCGGTAAAAATCCGATACTACCTAGTTTCCCTCCATCAGGGGAGTCTCCACGTTAAAAAAAAATGGTAACGTTATTGTGCCGTATGGAACGCCATGATGCGATATAGTATGGCATGGTACGGTATGGTACGGGATGATACTGTATGTAATGATGTCGTACGGTATTGTACTCTATTGTATGTTATGGTACGTAATGTTAAGGTATGGAAAGGTATATTAGGGTATGATACGGTGTTTCATCATATGTTGCACTATAGTAAGGTATGGTAGGGTATGGTACGTTATGGAATGATATGGTAAGGTACTCTATGTTACGGAATGGTAAGGTATGGTTCAATGTGCTACGGTAGGTAACGCTATAGTATCGTATGGTACGGTGTAGTATGGTATAGTAAGGTATAGAAAGATATGATACGGTATTGTACGGTATGGTACGGTTTTTTATCGTATTCTACTGTATCTTATTGCACGGTACGAAATCGTACAATATGGTGTGTTATTGTATCGTATGGCACGGTATGGCGTTTTATGGGCGGTACAGTTCCTTATGGAACAGTATGATTCGGTATGTTACGTTATAGTACTGTATGGTGCTGTATTGTATCTATGGTACAGTATGATAAAGTTTGGTAGGATAGGTTTCGGTATGGCACCATATGCTGCTTTATTCTGTCTTATAGTACGATGTTGTATCGAATAATATGATATCTTATGTTACGGTATTGTATCGTTTGTTACTAAATGCTAATGTACGGTACGGTACGTGGAATGAGATTTACATATGTCTCCGTCATTGTTCAAAGCTTACGTATGTCACTTCAAAGTTTTGGATAATCTTTCTGTCACTACATAACATACATTTGTTGGTGTTATATTATTCTAAGCTTCATGGGGATCATAATTGACAACATTTTTTGTATACAAATATCATCTAATAATAATAATAATCGACTTTGAAGTATTAAGGTAGTTCGTTTCGAATCGCCGCTTGCATTTGAAAATTCAAAACTTCGACATTCATCATTCAATATCATACCGTTGGTGCTATATTATTACCCGCATCGCGGGGATGACAATGAATAGTATGTTTTTTACATAATCTTCATTAAATTATTTATTTATTTATTTTACATTGAAATATTACGGTCCTCCGATGCGGTTCGTTACATATGTCCCTTCAAAATATTTCGCATTATCAATATAACGTACATATCTGTCTTATAATCTGTCTAATCATCGCGATGTTCACAATGAAAGACATCCTTTTTCTGAAAACTCAACTCTTATTTTTTATTCATCCTCAAATATTACGATTCTCCTATACCGATCGGTACTTACATATGTCCTTTCAAAATTTCCGACATTCGTTCTTGCCACATACTGTATGGATCTTATGGTTTATACTGTTCAACGCATCTCGTGGATCACTATTTACAGCACTATTACGTTCTTAAATGTCATTTAATATTATTTATCAGCCCTGAAATATGGCGGTCCTGTACGGTTCGGTTTATACGTTTTTCACCTCAAAAAAATTTCATCATTCATTATGTCAATATATCATTGCGATCTGATGGTTTTATTTTATTCTCTGCTTCGCTGGGCTCGCAATGAACACCACAAATTTGTACATAAATACCATCTAATATTATTTAAAGACATTGATGTATTACGGTCCTCTGTTAGGGATAGTCGCTTATATATGCCCACTCAAAATATTCGACATTCACTCTGTCAATATATCATATTTATCTGAAAGAATTATATTATATTAAGCATGACGATTACATTTGGTCACCATAATTTTTCATAAATATCATTTAACTTTATTCATCGACCCTGAAATATTGCGGTTTTGCGGAACATGGAATGAGATTTAAATATACTCATTGAGATCTCTCGACATTCACTATATTGTCTCGATCTGACGGCCTTTTTTTCATAACACGTATTGCTGGGATCACTATGAAGTCAATTCTTTAATATATGACGAAGATCTAATGTTATGTATCGGACATGAAGTATTGCGTATTTCAGGTATATTGAATGATGTTTAATAATGCTATTTGAAATCTCTCGACATTCATCCTATCATTATATTACCTCAATCTGCTGGTCATCTATTATTCAACGCATCTCGGGCATCACTATGAACGCAGTTTTTTAGTATATAACAGCGATTGATATTATTTACCGAGTTTGAAATATTACCGAGTTTATTATATTTATTACGTGGAATCATGTTGACGTATCCTCATCGAAAATATCAGACCTACATCCTGTCAGTATATTACCTCGATCTGATGGTCTAATATTATTCTACGCGTCGCCGAGATCGCTACGATTACAAACTTTAAAAATATAACGTCGACCTTATATCAATTATCGACCCTGAAATATTACGGATTTCCGATATGTTGAAGGATGTTTACATATGCCCATTTAAAATTCTCGTCATTCACCTTACCAATATGTTATATCGATCTGATGATCTTATATTACTCTACGCTTCGCAATAATCATACCAAACTCAATTTTTTGATATTTAATGCGATCCAATATGATTTATTGAGCCCGAAATATTATAGAGTGCCTGTTCGTGGAATATGGATTACATAATCACCATGAAAATTTTCGTCATTCACCGTATGTATATATTATCTTGTTCTGAATGTCCAGTATTATACTGCTCATCGCGGGGATCATAATGTACTCAATATTTTAATGTATTGCGAAGATTTAATTTTATTTATAGAACTTGAGATATTATAATGATACGATACGTGGAATGATTTACATATACAACTTCAAAAAACTTGAGGTTCACAGTGTCAATATATTAAGTCTGTCGGATTATCTTATATTATTAAACGTATCGCTGTGGTCCCTAGGAACACACTTTTTTAATATACAACGACGATGTAAAATTATTTATCGAACTTGAAGTATTAAAATTTTCTGGTACGTGGAATAATGTTTACATATGCTCGTTGAAAAATCTCGACGCACACAGTATCAATATATTATGTCTGTCTGATGGCCTTTCATTATTAAATGCTTCGCGGCGATTCCTATAACACAATTTG
The DNA here is from genome assembly GCA_002806875.1 of Lepidotrigona ventralis hoosana. Lineage (NCBI taxonomy): Eukaryota > Metazoa > Arthropoda > Insecta > Hymenoptera > Apidae > Lepidotrigona > Lepidotrigona ventralis. The sequence continues at coordinate 49,529 of NIPQ01068591.1, read as the reverse complement.
TTAAAATACAACGACTTTCTATTATTATGTATTGTCTCTGAAATTTTATGGCAATACGGCACATGTAATGAAGTATACCAATGCTCCACGAAAATACTCTATATTCGAAAGTATGTATATGTTATCTCGTTCTGATGATTTTATGTTATTCTACGCGTTGCAATGTTCATTTCGAACACAATTTTTTAATATATAACGTCTAATGTTTTTTATTTACACTAAATTATTAAAGAGTTCTGGTACTTGGAATGAGGTTTACGTATGCTACTTGAAAACATTCGACGTTCACCGTATCAATATATTACCTTGGACTGATGTTCTTATATTATTCAACGCATCGCGGGCATCACTATGAACATAAATTCTAATATATAAATACCATATAATATTATTTATTGATCCCGAATTTCTATGGGGTTCTGGTACGTGGAATGAGGTTTACATATGCTGCCTGAAAATTCACGACATACATTGTAACAATATATAATCATGTACTGATTGTCCAATATTTTTCTGCACATTGCGATGATCTCCATGAACACATGGTTCACATTTTTTAATACACAACACAGTTTTTATAATATATAACAGTTTTATAATATATAACGACGATGCAATATTATTTATATACCGTGAATTATTGCGATGTTCCAGTTCAGTGTTCCAGTTCGAGATTCAGGTTTGAAATACTCTATCCGTGTGTATATATTATCTATTGTTCTACGCGTCGCCTGGATCATTATGAACAAAATTCATTAATATATAACGACGATCTAGTTATATCTTTCGCTCCCAAAATTCTACATGGTGTTTCGCGGTGTTCACAACCAACACCATGTTTTTGTACATAAATATAATCTAAAATTATTTCTAGAGCATGCAACATTACCGAGTTTCGGTACGCGCTATGAGGATGACATATGTATATACAAAATTTTCCGCATTCATTCAGAAAATATATCATACCTACTTTATGGTCTTCTATTATTCCACGCATTGAGTATGTGTGGTTATCATACTATGAGTGGTTTACAATGAAAATCATTCTTTAGTACGTAAATATCACCTACTATTATTTATTATATAAGGTTATATATTATATAAGGTTACATATGAAGTACCAAAATTTTCCACATTCATTTTGTCGACACATCATAGCGATTTTATGGTCTCATATTGGACTACTCATCGTGGAGTTCAAAATGTAGATTACTTTCTTTAGATGATTATCATACAAAGTTATTTATCGAGCACTAAGTGTTGCCGTGTTTCGGTATGTGGAATCGGGTTTAAATAAGCCAAAACAAAATTTTCCACATTCATTCTGAAAATATGTTATATCGATTTCAACATTTTATATTTTTCTACGCATTACGGTGTACACAATGAAAACCACCTTTTTGTACGTTAACGCCATCAAATATTTTTTATCGAGGCTGCAATATTACAGTTTTCCGGTACGTGAAATGAGGTTTACATATGTACATTCAAAATTTTCCACATTCATTCGCTCAATATTTCACTATGATTAGCCTTATATTAATCTATGTATCACAAGGTTCACAGTGACCGCAATTTCATCGTACAAAAATATCATCTAATATTATCTGTCACGCTTGAAGTTATACAACACAGCAACATGGAATGTTGATTACATATTACTATTCATAATTTTTCACATTCAATCTGTCAATATGCCATATCGATTTCATTGTCTTAAATTATTCTATGCATTTCGGGATTCGCAATGAACACAATTTTTTGTTCGCAAATATCATCTAATATTATTTAACGTGCATTATAAGTTACAGATTTCTGGTACACGAAATGAGGTTTACATGCGACCATACAGAATATTCCAAATTCATTCTGTTAATATATCACATTGATTTTATCCTATAGTCCTATACAATTCTACCTATATTCAAAAACATCTTTTTGTATATAAATGTTCTAGTATGGTTTACCGAGACTTATACAGTATGGAGTTCCAGAACGTGGAATGAATCATACATTGTTCCACGTTTCATCATCCAAAATTTTCCATTTTCATTGTGTCAACGTCTCATATCGTCTTTATAGACTTATATTAATCTACACTTCGGGGGGTTTATAATAAACGATTAAAAGTATTAGATTATATTTATGTCCATTTTTATGCACATAAATATAATCTAATACTTTTAATCGAACTTGAAGCTGTGCGGTGTTTCATTGTGTAGAATTCGTTTGCTCATAACACTTCAAAACTATCCACAATCAATTCTGTCAGTATATCGAATAGATTGATGGTCTTGTATTATTCTACACATCGGCGCGCTAAGAAGGAACACTATATTTTTGCACACAAATAACATCTGATATTATTTATCGAGCCTGAAATATTAACTGTTTGCGGTACTTGGTATAAGTTTTACATATAAAAATTCAAAATTTTCCACATTCATTCGGACAGCATAACGTTTTGATTTTATGGTCTTATATTATTCTATGCAACGCTTGGTTTATAACGTAAGACACTACTTTTTTGCACATAAGTATCATCTAACATAATTTATCAGGCGTGATATATTACGGATTTCCGGTACGTCAATGAGGTATACATATAACCATTCAAATTATCCACATTCGTTCTGTCAATAAATCATATCGATTTTACGGACTAGAAACATTCTACGCACCACGGAGTAATGACCACGATTTCTTTGTACATAAACGTCATCCTATATTATTTGACGAGTCAAATATCACGGATTTGCGGTTTTGTTTACATACGTCAATTCGAAATATTCTAAATTCATTCTACTAATATAATCTCCAACATTATGGTCTTACATTATTTTACGCATTTCTGTACTAGCAAAAACGCCATTTTTTGTTAGTAAATATTGATATGATATATTGGCAGATTGAGTTACGTAATAACTTGATTTATCATATCAAAATCTCGATCCATGTACCGGATATCCGTAATTCTTCAAATGCGAATAATAATATTAGATGAATTTATCTAAAAATATAATAAAAAAAATATAATATTAAAAAATATATAATAAAATGGAGATCATTCTGCTCTTCGCGATGCGTAGAATTGTATAAAATAATCAGAATGATTTGATATATTGACAGAATGAATGTTGATTTTTGAATTTCAAAGCGGCACATTTACAGCTCTTTTCACGTACCGTAACTTCGTAATATTTCAAGCGAGGAAAATAATATCAGATTATTTTAATCTACAATAAAACAGTGTTCATAGTGAATCCCGCGTTGCGTAGGGTTATATAAGATCATCAAATCTAAATGATATATTGACAGAATGAGTATCGAAAAATTTGACGGACATGTGTGTAACTCGTTCCGCATACCGGAACTCCATAACATTTCAGGCTCGATAAATAATATTGGTTGATATAAGAGTGCAAAAAAATGATGTTCGTTATAAATACAGTTATGCGAAGAATAATATAAGACCATAAATTCAATGATACATGGAAAGTATAAGTGTGAAAAATTTCGAATGGTCCGATGTAATCCTCACTCCCCCTAAAGGAAATCCGTAATATTTCAGGGGCGATAACAATATTAGATTACATTATTGTACAACAAATTGTGTTCTTTGTGATCCCTGCGATGTGTAGAATAATACAAGTCCATAAAATCGATATTGCCTATTGTCAAAACGAATGATGAATACCTTGGAACGGTCACATGTATACCTCATTCCTCGTACCGGAAATCCGTAATGTTTCAGGATCGTTAAATAATATTAGATGAAATTTATGTACAAAAGTTGTGCCCACTGCGAAAACCGCTTTTCGTAGAATAATAAGACAATAAAATCGATTCGGTTTATTGGTTATACGAAACATAGAACTATATGAGACAATAAAATCGATACGGTATATTGATTATACGATACGTAGAGCTATATGAGACAATGTAATCGATATGAAATATTGACAGAATGAATGTAGATCATTTTGTAGTGTAATTTGTATACCTCATTCCACGAACAGCAACTCAGTAAATAAATAAGTAAATAAATACAACTCGAAAAAAAGTTTAATATGATATTTATGAACAAAAAAAAGCTGTTCATTGTTGTATCCGTAATGTGTAATGCGTAAAATAATATAATACCATAAAATTGTCATTACATATTGACAGAATAAATGTGGAAAATTTTGTAATTTCATACGTATACGTCATTCCACACACTGAAAAACCTTAATGTTTCAAGCTTGATAAAAACCATTAGATCATATTTATGTACAGAGAAATGATGTTCATTGTGAACCTCGAGATGCTTTGAATAATATGAGACCATTAAATCCATATTATGTATTATGAGAATGAATGTGGAAAATTTTGAATTGTCATATGTAAATGACAATTCAATACCACGTACCGGAAATATTTCAGGATGGATAATTAGTATTAGATGATATTTAGGTAAAAGTAACAGTGGAGTGCATAGTGAACACCGCGATGCGTGTGATACTATAACACCTTGTTATCGATGTGATATATAAACAGAATGAATTTGATATATTTTGAATGGTCATATGCAACCTCAATCCACGTACCGGAACTCCGTAATATTTCAGGGTCAATGATGAATATTAAAAGATAATTAGGTATAAAAGATGGTGTTCATTGTGCACTCTGCGATGCCTAAAATAATGTAAAAGCAATCAATCCAAATGATATATTGAAAGAATGAATGTGAAAAATATCGAATGGACATATGTAAAGCTCATTCTACGTACCGGAAATCAGCTATAATTCAGGCTCAATAATTGAATGTCGTTATATATTATAAAATTGCTTATTATGTGATCCCCACGATGCTTAGATTAACATAAGTCTATCGGATCCAGATAAGTTGACAGAGTAGAAGACGAAAATTTTGGACGGTAATATGTAGTCTCCGAAACTTACAGGAAGACAGTAATATTTCTGGGTCGATAATTAATACCTGATCGTGGTTACATATTATAAAATTACATTTTATATGATCCCCACGATATACAGTAATACAAGACAATCTGATCGGGACAAAATGTTTCCAGAATGAATGTCGAAAATTTTCAACAGTCATATGTAATCCCCGAATTTTACAGGAGGACCGTAATTATTCTGGGTCGATTAGCATATCGTCGTTATATATTATATAATTTAATTTTATGTAATCCCCGCGATGCTCAGAATAATATAAGACAATCAGATCGATAAGACATAATGACCTATTGAATGTTCAAAGTTTTGATTCGTCATATGTAAGTTTCAGTCAGTGTCGGAGGCCCGTAATATGTCAGGATCGATGAATGAAGTTAGATGACAATTATGTAGTAAAGAGTTGTTCATTGTGAACGTCGCAATGCGTAGAATAATATAAAACCATCACATATTTATCACAGTTGGACGGATTGAATGTCGAAAATTTCGAAGTGACATATGTAAGCTTCCATTAGTGCCAGAAACCGCAATATTTCAAGGTTGATGAATAAAATTACATGATATTTATGTCAAAAAGAATGTTGTCCATTGTGAACCCTGCACTTCGTAGAGTAATATAAGATCATCAGATCGATAAAAATTCGAAATCAGATCGAAAAAAATTGGTTATATGTAAGCACATATCAGTGGTGGTGCACCGTAATATTTCAGAGTAGATAAATAAAATTAGATGATATAGTAGAAAAGAATGATGTTCATTGTGAACCCTGCACTTCGTAGAGTAATATAAGATCATCAGATCGATAAAAATTCGAAATCAGCTCGAAAAAAATTGGTTATATGTAAGCACATATCAGTGGTGGTGCACCGTAATATTTCAGGGTAGATAAATAAAATTAGATGATGTAGTAGAAAAGAATGATGTTCATTGTGCATGATGTCCCCGGTGCTGCTTAGAATAATATAACTCCATCAGTTCGAAATGATATATTGATGGAATATATGTCGAAAACTATGATCCGTATGTAAGTACCTATCAATTAAGGAGGACCGTAATACTTCAGGGTCACTAAACAAGAACTAGATGATATTTATATAGAAAAGATCGGTGTTCGCCGTGATCCCCACGATGCGTAGAAATATATAGGTCCATCAGATCGATATAATATTTTGAATGAAAGGAAGCAAAAAATTTTGTTTCTGCAAGGCCGTATCAGTGTCGGAGGTCCGCAATATATCAGCGACTGTAAATAAAATTAGATGATATCTATGTAGAAAAAATCTTGTTCATTGAGATCCCCGGGATGTACAAATTATATATGACTACCAGATTAATATGATATATTGAATGACTAAAGTTTTGTTTCGCCATATGTGAGCCCCTATTTCTGCCTTAGGACCGTAATATTTCAGGGTCGATAAAAAAATTGGATGATTCTTATTTAGGAAGAAATGTTGTTCATTGTGTACCCCGCGTTCCGTAGAATTACATAAGACCATTAGACCTATATGAAATACTGTACGAATTAATGTCGAATTTTTCAATGTGTCATATGTAAGACACTAACTGTGCCGGAGGAACGTAATATTCCAGGATCGATAAATGAAATTAGGTGATATATATGTAGAAAATTTTGGTCTTCATTGTGAGACATAAAATTACATGAAGTCAAAAAAACATAAAATTACATGAAGTCATCAGGTCAATACGATAAATTGACAGAATGAATGTCGAATACTTTGTTTCGTCATATGCAAACTACTTTCAGAGACGTAGGAACGTTAATAAATAAAATTGGACGATATTTGTGTAGAAAATAATGGTGTTCATTGTGATCTCCGCGATGCGTACATTATATAAGATCGATATTATATAGTGGCCGGATGTAAGTCGAAATCTTTTAGGAATCATATGCCAGCCTCCCTCCGTGCATGAGGACCAATACTTCAGGGTTGATAAATAATTTTAGGCGATATTTATGTTGAAAAGAACACATTGTGAATTTTGCGATTCGTAGAATAATATAGAACCATCAGTTCAATACTACATATAGACAGAATGAATGTCGAAAACTTTGATTCGTTATATTGAAACACCTATCAATGCTAAAGTCTGTAATATTTCATGTTCGATGAATGATATTAGATGATATTTGTGTGGAAGGAAATTAAGTACATTTTAAACCCGTGATGTGTAGGAAAATGTAAGACCTTTAAATCTATGTGAAATATTGACATAAAGGATTTCGGACGTTTTGAATGCACTTATGTATGCCCCGTACCGTAACGACGGATCGTAATATTTCTGGGTCGATAAATAATAAATGAGACAAAAAAGTAGTTTTCATTGTGATACCCGCAATGCGTGGAATAATATAAAACTATCACAACGGTGATATATTGACAGAATAAATTTCGAAAATTTAGAATGGTCATATGTAAAGCACGTACCAGGGAACCGTAAAATTTCAGGTTCAATAAATAATATTAGTTTATATATATGTACAAAAAATTGTGTTCATTGGGATCCCTGCAATGCATAGAATAATATAAGATCAGGTCAATATTATATATTTGCTGAATGAATATCAATAATTTTGAATTGTCATATGTAAGCCCCGGACGGTACTGGAGAACCGCAATAATTCGAAGTCGATTTATTACATTGGATCGTCGATATATGTTAAAAAATTGTGAACACCGCGATACGTAGAAAAGTATGAGATCATAAATTCGATATGACATATTGTGCAAGTGAAAAAATTTTGATCGAGGTCACTACGAAACCCGCTTCTTGTATAAATGTCATTTAATATTATTTAACGAGCCTGAAATTATACGGTGTTACGGAACGTGGAATGATGTTATGAAAATATGAAAATTCAAAGTTTTCGACAGTGATGCTGTTAATATACCATAATCGTATGGTTGGCTCACACCATTTTTTGGAACACAGATGTCATCAAATATTATTTATCTATATATTAGCCTGAAATAATACGAAGTTCCGGTACTTGGAATGAGTTTTATATATGACGTATTAAATTTTTCGACATTGTTTTTATGAATATATCATATCGATATGAATATCTAGTATTATAAGACGCATCGCGGAGATTACTATGAACAAAATTTTGTACATAAATATTACCTTAAATTAATTAGCAAGGCAGAAGTATTACGGATTTCCGTTACGTGGAATGACTTATATAACCATTCTGCACATCCCACATTCATTTTATCAATATATCATATTTTTCTTATTGTCTTATGATAATGTACGCAACAGGGATAACTATGATCATCAGCTTATTGCGCATACAAATCATCTAATATTATTCATCGACCCTGAAATGTTACGGAGTAGCGGTGCGTGAAACTATATTTATGTAAGACGCATTAAAATTTTCAACATTAATTCTGTCAATATAATAATAATATAATTATCAGACCAACATGATTTATCGTCTTAAAATCTACGGAGTACCTATTACATTAATTCTTTTTGTTGAATTCAAACTGAAAAACATTTCACGTAATATTTCACGTAAACATTGTCGAAACAATGTAATTCTTCGTATTATCACTATTTCGTTGTGAAATATAAGAAATATCTATGACATTATCAAATTTTGTCGAATTTACAACGAAAAATATGAATTTTCCACGATAACATCGTCGAAACAGGGTACACCATGTATAGTCATTCTTACGTTGTGAAATCTACTAAATATATGTATAATTAGGAAGTTTCGTCAAATTTACAACGAAAAATGCGTATATTTCCCGTAAACATCGTCGAACAATGTAATTTTACGTATTATATGGTTTCGTCTTGAAATCTAAGAAATATACTTGAGATCAGAACATTTTATCAAATTTACAACGAAAATTACGAATATTTAACAAAAACATCGAAACATGATAATTAAACGTATTATCACTGTCGTAACAAAATCATGTCGCAAAATCTACGAAATATTAATTAAATTAGCAAGTTTTATCGAATTTATAACGAAAAATAGAAATGTTTCACGAAAACTTCGTCGAAAGAGAAAAATTTAACGTATTATCACTGTCCTGTCATGATAAATAGTCGATAAATATTCGACATATCTATGAAATTAGCAAGTTCTGTCGAATTTACACCGAAAATTTGAGAGAATTACACGAAAACATCGACGTAAACAGAATTTCAACGTATTATTACTGTTTCGTAGTGAAATCTACGAAATATACATATAATTTGTAAGATTTGTGGAATTAACAAGGAAAAATACGAATATTTCACGAAAACTACGTCGAAACAGAAAGATCCAACGTGTTACCATTGTATTTTTCATCGTAAATTCGTGAAAACTTTCAAATTTTACAGATATTTCATAGATTTTGCAAATGAACAGTTACAATACGTAAATTACTCCCGACAATGTTTTTATACACGGGATATACTCGTATTTTCCGTGTAGAATTCCTATTTTTCGTTGTTGATTCGACAAAAACTGCTAATTTCACGTATATTTCGTAGAGCTCAGGACGAAAGAGTGTTAAAACATTGAATTTCTCTATTTCGACGACGTTTTCCTGGAATGTACGTAAATTTCGTTTTAAATTCACAACACTTTCTAATTTCACAGATATTTAGTAGATATCACAGATAAGTTGTGATAATACGTTGAATTACTCTGTTTCGAACATGTTATCATATATATCCGTTTTTTTCGATATACATATGACTTGCTAATTTTAAATATTGAATAATTTTCGCGATGTAACATTGATAACATGTTAAATTTCTCTTTTTCGATGATGTATTCTTGATTGATTCCTATTTTGCACTGTAATTTCGACTAAACTTGCCAATTTCACAAATATTTCGCAGATTTCATGACGAAACAATGATAACACGATGAACTTTTCTCTTTCAAAGATGATTTCGTGAACATCCGTTTTTTTTCGTTGACTCTTAAAAATTGTTAATTTCATTGACATTTCGTTGTTATATGAAGAAACAGTGATAATAAGTTGAATATCTCTGTTTTGACGGTATTGTCGTGAAGTATTCGTAATTTTCGTTAAAATATTGCAAAACTTGCTAATTTCATACATATTTCGTAGATTTCAGGATGAAATCGTGAAAATACGTTGAATTACACTATTACACTATTTCACGATGTATTCGTGAAATATTCGTATTTTCCGTTTTAAATTTGAAAAAATGCTAATTTCATTGTTATTTCGTAGATTTCACAACGAAGTAGCAATAATTCGTTGAAAATATATGTTTCTTCGATGTTCTCGTGAAATATTCGCATATTTCTTTATAAATTGTTTCTTCAAAATTGTCCACTACACAGATATTTCATTTATTTCACAAATGAACAGTAATCCGTTCGATTTCTCTGTTTCGACAACGTTTTCATGAAATATTCGTATTTATCGTTGTAACTTCATCAAAAACTGCTATTTGTATGGTTATTTAATGGACTTCGCAACGAAAAAGTGATAATACTCTGAAATTCTCAGTTTCGTCTATGTTTTATTGAGATATTTGTATTTTTCGTTGAAAATTCGAAAAAACCTGATAATATCTAAGATATATCGTAAATTTTAGACGAAAGAATGATAAAACTATAAATATCTTTGTTATGTCTAAGTTTTCGTGAAATATACGCATTTTTCGTTCAAAATTCGAGAACGGATGCTGATTTCTTAGATATTTCTTATATCTCGCGGAGAAACATTAACAATACGATGAATTTTCCCCTTTCATCTGTATTTTCCAGAAATATTCGTATTTTTCTTTGAAAATTTCGGAATTGATAAAAAATATTTGATCGTCGCTATAATTTCATATAATTTCCACCCGACAAATAGTATTAGATGTTAATATGTACAATAAAAATTGTGTTCATTGTGGACCGCGACGCGTGGATAAATATAAGGCCATAAAGTCGATATGATATATTGCANCATTAACAATACGATGAATTTTCCCCTTTCATCTGTATTTTCCAGAAATATTCGTATTTTTCTTTGAAAATTTCGGAATTGATAAAAAATATTTGATCGTCGCTATAATTTCATATAATTTCCACCCGATAAATAGTATTAGATGTTAATATGTACAATAAAAATTGTGTTCATTGTGGACCGCGACGCGTGGATAAATATAAGGCCATAAAGTCGATATGATATATTGCAAGAATGAATTTGGAAAATTTTGCAGTGTCATATGTATACATCATTCCACGTACAGGAACTTCATATATTACAGGTTCAATAAATAATATTAGATGAAATTTATTTACAAAAAATTGTGTTCATTGAGATCTCCGTGGTATGTAGAATATTAAGATACAACCAGATAAGGATAAAATATTGATGCCATGTTTGTCGAGAATATCCAAAGGAAGTTTGAAAACCACATTCCACCTACTGAATCACCGTAGTATTTCAGGATCGATAAATAATATCAGCCGTCGTTATATATTATAAAATAGTGTTCACAGTGATCCTCGCAATATGTATAATAATGTAAGGCCATCAGTCCGATATGATATATTGACAGAATGAATGTCAAAAATTTTGAATTGTCACATGTTTACCCCGAATAGTAACGGAAGATCGCAAAATTTCAGGCCGATAAATAATATCAGATCACCGTTATGTATTAAAATATGTTCATTGTAATCTCCGTGATGTGTAGAAAAATATAAGATCATATCTATACATAATGTTGTCAGAATTAATGTCCGAAATTTTGAACGTTCACATGAAATCCACGAACCGTAACGGAGGACCGTTATATTTCAGGGAGGATAAATAACATTACTTCGATGATATACATTAAAAAATTATTTTCATAGTGAATCCCGCGTTGTATAGGATAATGTAAAACCATCAGATCGAGATAATATTTGGTTGGTGCATAATTATTGCGCCTTTTTTGGCGACTCCTTTCGTCTTAAAAATTGACGTTTTGTTTATTTTTTTCACAGCAATAATCATTTTTTTAAAATAGTGAAAATCTTTTCAAATATCGAAAATTATATCCATATTCGCCATATTATGCTCTACCACTTTGAGAAAGGTTGGAAAGCAACCCAGTCATTTCGTGATCTCAACGAATTTTTTGGCAATGGAACAATCAGCCAAAGCTAAGTTGTAAAATGGTTCAAGAAGTTTGAATTGGGTGATACAAGCTTCGCAGATGAAAAAGAAAGAAGTCCCCCATTTCTACGACCAGGTATTTTTGGCAGTCGTGGAAGAGAACAAAATCTTGACAACTTGGATGACTTGGCCGCCGTCAAAGTGTGGATTGCTTCTAAAAACAGCAACTTCTTCGCCCGTGGAGTCGACCGGCTACCAAGCAAATGGGAAACAGTAATTGAAGTAGTAGGTGAATGTCAGAATTCGTTGGGGACCCATCCAGCCAATTTCCATACTTTTCCGAGCTTTTTAAAACAACGAAAAATGATCGAGTGGTCCACATTGAAATCTTCAGGCAACATTTTCGTTGTCAAGATTTCGTTCTCTTTCACTGCTGCCAAAAGTGCCTGGTCGTCGAAATTTGTTGGTCGACCTTCTTCTTTTTCATGTGCGAGGTTTGTATCGTCCGATTTGAATTTCTTTAACCATCTTACAATTTGGCTTTGGCTGATTGTTTCATCGCCAAAGAGTTCGTTGAGATCGCGAAATGACTGGGTTGCGCTCCAACATTTCACGAAGTGGTAGAGCATAATATGGCGAATATGGATATGATTTTCGATAAGCACTTTCACTATTTGAAAAGAGAAGATTATTGTTGTGACAAAGAATTAAACAAAACGCCAATTTTCAAGACGAAAGTAGTCGCGAAAAAGAGCGCAATAATTATGAACTAACTTAATATATTGATGCGGTGTGGATATGAGTGTCGAGTATCTTCTAATGAGCATACGTATTCTTCATTTCACATCTCGTACCACGGTAATATTTCAGGATGTATAAAAAATATTATAATGACAAATGTATTAAAAAATTGTGCTCATAGTGCACTGCGCGATGCCTAGAATAATATGAGACCGTCAAATCTATATATTATATTAACATGAATGTCGAAAATTTTGAAGCGTCACATGTAAAGTCGGATAGTACCGCAGGAACTCAATATTTCACGGTCGATACATAATATCAGATCGTAGACACAATTTTAAAAAATGCGGTCATACTGGTCCTCGGGTGCGTAAAATAATGTAAAACCTTAAGGCCAAGGTAATATATTGAAACTGCATATGTCGAGAATTTCTATGAAGCATGTTTAAACCCCACTACACTTCCTGGTATACCATAATATTTATTGTTCTATAAATAGCATTAGATCGTCTTTATGTATATAAAAATAGTGACTATTCTGATCCCCGCGATGCAGAGAATAATTAAAGTAATCAGATAGATACGATATATTGACAGATTGAATGTCGAAAATTTTTTAAGTTGTCTCATGTAAACCTCGAACGGTACAGTAGGACGATAATATTTGAGTAAATAAAATTATATATTCCTTGTATATTAAAAAATTCTGTTCGTATTGACTCCCGCAATGCGGAGAATAATACAAAACCATCACATCAGTTTAATATATTGGTACGACGAATGCTGGGAAATTTTAAGAATCATATGTGAACATCATTAAACTGCTGAATTTCAAGGTCAAAATGATATAATGACGGAATGAATATCAATAATTTTGTTTACACAAGTAAACACCGAACCGTACGGGAGAATGGTAATAATTCTGGGCAGATGAAAAATAATAGATCGTGGTCATGTATTAAAAAATTGTGTTCGGTGTGATGCCTGCGATTCGTAGCATAAAATAATCAGATTGACGAAATATATCGAGAATATGTGTCGGAAATTCTAAGTTGTCATATGTAAATTACATTGCACGTCTCGAATATCCGAATTATTTCAGGCAAGATAGTTATTATTAGATGATATTTCTGTACAATAAAATATGTTCATAGTGATCTCTGCGTTGCATAGAATATTATAGGAACATCAGATGAGTATGGTATATTGACTGAAGGAATAAAATATTTGAAATTTTAAATAAGCTAAAATATTTGGACGACTGTATGTAAATCATTCCACGTATCTGCCGTAATATTTCAGGATCGATAAATAATACTAGATGATATTTATGTACATTAACGTAGTTATTCCAGCAATGTATAGAATAATATTAGAGCATCAAATCAATATAGCTGGCCAAATGTGTATCGAAAATATTGAGCAATCAAATGATATCCACTTACCACGGAATCCACTTACAAGAATCCGTAGTATTCCCGGTACCATAAATAACATTAGATGATGTTTATGTATAGCATAGTTTGTTTTCATAGTGATCCACGCGATCCGGAAAATAGTGCAGGACCATCAGATCCAAATTGACAGAATGAATATCGATGGTTTCGAAGTGTCATATGTAAACCAAATTCCACGTTACGAAAGCCGTTATATATCAGACTCGAGAAATAGTGTTATATGATATTTATGGACAATAACATGTTGTTCATAATTATTCCAGCTATTTGCAAAATATTATAGGACTATCTTGACGATATAATAAATTGACAGAGAGAATGTCGAAAATTCTGAATTGTCATATTATCAACCTCATTCCATATACCGGAAATCCTTAATATTTCATGCTCGATAAATAATATCAGAGATTTATGTACACCAAAATGGTTTTAGTAGTGATCCCCGCAATGCGTAGAATTATATGAAAACATCAGATCGATATGATAAACAGCCGGAATGAATGCAAACATTTTCAAGTGTGATATGTAAACTTCATTCTACGTACCAGAAATCCATAACAATTCAGGCTTGATAAAAACTACTAAACCAGATTTATCTAGAATAAAATGGAGTTCATAGTAATCCCCGCGATGCATATAATGATATGAGACCAACACATCGACATGATGTAATGCAAGAAAGAATGTCGAAATATTTGAAAGGATATAAGTAAACAACTTTCAACGTACAGGAAATCCGTAATATTTCAGGCTCGATAAATAATATCAAATGAGATTTATGTGCACCAATATGGTATTCATAGTCATCCCCGCGATGTATAGAATGATATGAGACCATGAGATCGATATGATAAACAGTCGGAATGATGAATGCGAACATTTTGATGTGTGATATGTAAACCTTATTCCACGTACAAGAAGTCTGCAACATTTCAGTCTTAGTAAAAAATATTAGATTATATTGATCTAGAATAAAATGGAGTTCATTGTAATTCCTGCAATGATTAGAATAATATAACATAAACAGAACGATACGGTACATTAGCAGATACAATGTCGAAAATTTTGATGTGTCATATGTAACCTTCATTTCATGTTACAGAACACTGTAACATTTTAAGCACGATAAATAACATTAGATGATATTTAAGTAAGTAATGGTATTACATAGGTAATGGTATACAAAGTAATGGTATTGGTTGTGATCTCCAAATGCGTAGAATAATATAAAACCATGAAACAGCTTTGATATATTGACAGAAGCAATGTGGATAATTTTGAATTGTCATATGTTAACCACAATCCACTTACCGGAACTCCATAATATTTCAATCTGGATAAATGGTATCAGATGACAGTTATGCTCAAAGAAACGGTGATTATTGTGAACCCACGTCATTGTGTAAGATAACATAAGGCGTAATCAATATGATACATCGGAGGCATCAGTGTGGAAAGCTTTGAAGCGTCTGAAATATGTAAACCTCTTTTCACGTACCGAGAATCCGTAATATATCAGACTTTATAAAAGATATTAAATAATATTTATGTTACGAAAGATGGTGTTCCCTGGGAACTCCGCGGTGCGTAGAATAATATAAAACCTAACCATAAAATCCCATAATATATTGACAGAATGATTGTGGAAAATTTTGAATGCTCATATTTAAACATCATTATGTATACCCGAAATCCGTAATTGTCCTGGCACGGTAAATAATAATAGATGATATTTATGTAGAAAAAAACGATATTCATTGTGCACCCAGCGTTGCATAGACTAATGTAAGGCCATAAAAACAATATTATTATAGAATGAATGTGGAAAATTTTGAATGATCGTATATAAAGATCATACGATTTATCGTAAATTCGTAATATTTCAGGTTTATATATAATATTAGATGACATTTACAAGAGAGTCTTATTTATAGTGAATGCAGCATTTGGCAGATTGATACAAGGCCAAAATTTCGATATGATATACTTTCAGAATGAATGTGAAAAATTTGATGCTACATACGTAACCCACATTCTACGAATCGTAATACTTCAAGATCGATAAATAATATTAGATGATATTTATTGACAAAAAAATGGTGTTCATAGTGAACACCGTGATGCGCAGAATAATACAAGAATATAAATTCGATATGATATATTTACAGAATGAACGTGAAAAATTTTGAGTGGTCATACGTAAACATCATTCCACGCATCGTTACATTGTAATATTGCATTCTTGATGATTAATAGTATATGACACTTGTGTACAAAAAAATTGTGTCCATTGTGAGCCACATAATGCGCAGAATTATGATAGACCTTGAAATTGAAATATTTACATAATGAACATGTAAATTTTGGACGAACATATGTAAATCTGATTCCACATACCGAAACTGGAATAATTCAGGCTCGATAAATAGCGTTGTATGATATTTACATTAAAAATATGGTGATAGTTGTGAACCCCGCTGTTCGTCGTCGATATACGGCAATAAAATCGATGTGATGTATGGACATAATGAATGTGGAAAATTTTGAATTGTGATATGTAAACATCATTCCACGTGCCGAAACACCGTCATGATTAGGACACAATAAAAAATATTAGGCGATATCTATGTACAAAAAAATTATCGTCCATTGTGAACATACCGATACGTAAAATAATACAAGAACATAAAATCGAAATGATATAATGACAGATTGAAGGTGAAAACTTTTGAATAATCATATGTAATCCTCATGCACGTACCTGAAGGCCGTAACACTACTGGCTCCGTAGATAATACTAGATGACATGTAATTACATACTATAGTGTTCAATGTGAACCCCGCAATGCAAAAAATAGAACGGAATAATAATACCAATATTATATATTGACAGAATGAGTGTGGAAAATTTTGAATGGTCATATGTAAACCTCAATCCACGTAACGGAGTTCCACAACATTTCGAGTCAATAAATTATATAAGACGATGAGTAAAAACAAAAAAGTGGTTTCCATTGTTAACAGCACGTTGCGGAAAATAATATAACACCATAAAATCGATATTGTATATTGATGAAATGAATGTAGAATAAGAAGGATTTTCATATGTAAACTTCATTCCACGGACCGGGAATCCGTAATACATTAGTGTCCATAAATAATGTAAGATAATATTTATGTACAAAGAAATGATGTTCACTGTGAACCCCGCGATACGTACAATAATAGAAGATACTAAAATCGATATGATTTGTTGACAGAATGAAAGTGGGAAACTTTGAATTGTCATACGTAAACCTCATTCCACATAGCGATACTCCGTAATATTACGGAGTATACTCCGTAATATTTAGTATACTCCGTAATATTACGGAGTATACTCCGTAATATTTACGGCTCGGTAAATAATACTAAATGTTTATGTAAAATGAAATGGTCTTTGTAGTAATCGCCGCTATGCGTATTAAGTAGTATAAGTCAATCAAACCAATATAATAAATTCTGACGGTCAATGTATCAAACTTTGAAGGAACCTCACAACCCGCACCGGAAATCGGTAATACTTCAAGCTCGGTAAATAATATTAGATGATATTTGTATAAAAAATAATTGTTGTCATAGTGATCCCCGCGTCGCGTATAGTAATATATAAATAATAATATATAAAATGATATGACGTATTGAGAGAATGAATGTCGAAAATTTTGAAGTATCACATATTTTACAGCTTTGTTGAAGCATGCGATCCTTATACCACGCACCGTAATATTTCAGGCACTATAAATATTAAGTGATATTGATAAACAAAAGAAAGGGGTCCATAGTGATCCAAGCGTTGCGTTAAATAATGAAGAACAATAAAACCGATATCACACATTCTCGAAATGAAATTCGGAAATTTCGAATCTTACGTAAACGTTGTATTGCACCTGGGCTCCGTAATATTTCAGGCTTGATGAATAGTATTAGATCGTCGTGTATATTAAAAAATTTTGTTCATAACGTTCTTTGCAATGCGTAGAATAATATATGTTCATTCATAGTTTTCTGCACACATTCTGTCATTATATCATATCAACTTTATGGACTTATATCATTCTACGCAAGGCGGGGAACAACATGAAAAATATTTTTTTGTCTGAAAATATCATCTAATAGTTTTGTCGAACCTGAAAAATTACCAAGTTACGGTAAGTGTGGTTTACATGTGTTCGTTTAAGGATACATACATTCAACGCATCAATATATTATCTCGAACTGATGATTTCATAATATTCTGCGCATCGTGGGAATTATTATGAACATAATTTTTTAATATATAACGACGGTTGATATTATTTATGAAGCCTGGTTTGTTAGAGAGCTACGTGGCTTACGTATGAAACATCAAAACCGTCCACATTCATTCTGTCGAAATATCATATAGATATTATGATCGTAAAATATTATACGCATCTCGGAGTTCACACTGTATGATACATAAATATCTATTAGGATTACTTATATTTGTCTGAACTCTTACAGAGTTCCGCTACGTGGAATGAGTTTTACTAATGGCCGTTCATAATTTTCCACATTCAATCTGACAATATCGATTTTAAGGTCTCATATCACTATATGCATCGCGGGGTTCATAATGAATACCATTTTTTTATACATAAATGCCATTTAATATTCTTTATCGGGTCAGAAGTATTACGTATCGGTACGTGGAAAGAGGTTTACATAACGCCATTCAAAATTTTCCACATTCATTCTGTCAATATATCATATCGATTTTATGGTGTTATATTTTTCTCCGCAACGTGCTGTTAACAATGAACACCACTTCTTTGTTTTTACTTGTCATATTATATTACTCATTGACTCCGAAATGTTATAGAACTTCGCTACGTGAAATGAGTTTTACAATTGTAACTTTAAAATTTTACACATTCATTCTGTCAACATATCATATTGACTTAATGATCTCATATTATTCCACCCACCGCGTGGACACCCAACACAATGAACACGAATTCACTGAACATGAATATCATCCAACACTATATGTGGAGCCTTAAATTTTACGTATTTTCGACACGAGGTATGAGGTTTACGTATTGAAATTCAAAATTTTCGACATTAATTCTGACAGCATATCATGTAAACCTGGTAGTATTATAATAGCCTACGCATCGCATGGTTCACTATGAGGACCATTCTATTGTACATAAATATCGTCTAATAATATTTATCTTACCCGGATTATTATGGTGTTCCTTACGTGAAATAAGGTATGCATATGGAACTTCAAATTTTTCGACATTCGTTCAGTCTATATATTATATAGATCTGATTGTCTTATACCATTCTACTCATCGCTATGAAAATGATTTTGTTGTACATAATTATCATCTAATACTATTTAACGAGCCTGAACCTAACAGAAGGTGGTATAAGGTTCATATATGCAAATTCAAAATTTTCGTCATTTAATCTGTCACAACATCATGTCAATCTGATGGTCTAAAATTATTCATCGCGGAGATCACTTTGTATACCTTTTTATATACATAAATATCATCCAATATTATTTACAGTGCAAGAAATACTGTGTTCCTATACGAGGAATGGTGTTTTCATACATTACATGAAAATATTTGACATTCCGTAAATAGATCATCTCGGTCAAATTGTATTGTATTATACTACGCATCGCCGGTATCACAAAGAACGCCATTTTATTGTACATAAGTTCCATCTATTTAACGAGCATATAATGTTTCGTGGTTCCAGATCTTTGAATCATGCTTACATGTGACCACTCAAAATTTTCGACATTGATTCTGTCAATATAACATATCGATCTGATGGTCTTGTATTATGCTACGCATAGCTGGGACAACAATGTATAATACGTTATTTAACATAAATATCTTCTTATTATTTATCGCAACAGAAATTTTACGGTGTACCTGTACTAGGGCTCAGGATTACTTATATTTCATCAAAACTTTCGATATTCATTCTGTCAATATGTTACCCCGTCTGTTATTTTATTATTATTATTATTATTATTATTATTATTATTATTCTACGCGGACATCATAATGAACACAATTTCTTAATACACAACGATGATATATATATAATACTATTTATCGACCCTGAAATGTAACAGTTCTCCGGTAGGATACGTGGCTTATATAGGACAATTCAAAATATTTGACACTCAGTCTGTCATTATATAGCCTCGATCTGATAATCATACATAATTCAACGCGTCACAGGGATTACAATGAACACTATCAATGAACAATATCATTTATCGAGCCTGAAATATTACCATCCCCCGGCACGGTTCAGTGCAAACATATGCACCTGCAAAATTTTCGACATTCGTTCTGTCAATATGTCTTGCAAGTATAACGATCGTATATAAATCTGCGCATCGCAGGCATTACTATGAACACAACTCTTTTATTATGTCACGACGGTCTAATATTGTTTATCGAGGCTGAATTATTACGATGTTTCGGTACGTGAAATGAATGTTACATATGCTGCTTCGAAATTTTCGATATTAATCGTATCAATATATTACCACGGTCTTATATTATGTAGCGCATCGCGGGAATAACAAAAGACACAACTGATTATTGTATAACTACGATTTAATATTATTTGTCAACCCTGAATTATTATAGTCCTCCAGTACATGACGCTACTTGCATATGACCACATAGAAATTCCGGCATTCATTCTGTCGATGTACGAAATCGATCTGATGATCATATATTATACTACTGCTCCCGGGGATCATAATGAACACTTTCGTTCAATACATAAATACAATCTAATACTATATGTTGACCCTGAATTATTACGGAAATCCGGCACCTGGAATGAGGTTTACATATGAGGCTTCAAAATTTTCCACATTTATTCTTTCAAAATATATCGATTTTATCGTCTTATATTGTTCAACGCATCGGCGGCCTTTCAATGAACACATTTCTTTGTACATAATAGCATCTAAAGTTATCTATCGAACCTGAAACTTTACGGACTTCCGATACGTGAAGTGAAGTTTGCTTATGACAGTTCAAAATCTTCCACATTCATTTTGAAGTTATATCATAAATTTTATGGTCTTATATTGCCCTACACATCGCTGGTTTCACATTGAACGGAATTTTTTTCTCAATATGTATCATATAATACTATATATTGAGCCTTAAGTATTGAAAATTTTTTTACATGCATTCTGTACATACATAGCTTTGGTTATATGTTCTTATAATATTTCACGCATGGTGGGGCTCAAAACGATCATATAATATTAATCATCGATGCTAAAGTATTGCGCAGAATGTGGAATGACTTTTATATTTGACCATGAAAATCCTCCACATTCATTCTGTCAATATACCATATCGATATTATTGTCTACTATTCTCATACGAATTGCGAGCTTCAAAAAGACCTTCATCTTTGTACATAAATATCATCTAATACTATTTTTCGAGTCTAATATTACCGAGTTCCGTTACATGGAATGATGTTTACATACGACATCTAAAATTTTCCACATTCATTCTGTCTATGTATCATATCGATTTTAATGTGTTCAATTATTCTACGCTTCGCGGATTTCACAATGACTACCATTCTTTTCTACCAATATTATCTAATATATTTATTTATCCTTTACGTAGAATGAGTATTACATATGAATATTCAAAATTTTCAACATTCATTCTGTAAATATATTATGTAGATTATAAGTACATATATTATTCTTCGCATCGCGTAGATCACAATGAACTCCATTCTTTTATACATTTATAACATCTTATTTAATTTATTGATCCCGAAACATTATCGTCTTCCGGCACTGATAGGTACTTACATATATCGATTCAAAGTTTTCAACAGCCATTTTAGCAATATAAATTATTGTTCTGATTATTTATATCATTCTACCCATCGCGAGGTTCACAATGAACAACATTATTTTCCACATATATATCATTAAATTTTATTCATCGACCCTGAAATGATACGTTCGTCCGTGTTTGACATGTGCTTACATATGATGAATCAATATTTTCGACATTCATTCTGTCGTATGTCGCACATATCAGATAGTCTTATATTATTCCACGGATCGCGGAGTTCACATGAACAAATGATGACACGTTCACATGATAATATGTGAAATTTTTCAGCCTTTTCGCGAAATATTCGTGTATTTCGCTCAGATATCGACGAATCTTTCTAGTTTCATAGGAATCTTGCGTATTACTCAGAGAAACGTGATAATACGTCTTTTTTCTCTGCATCGACGACGTTTTTGTGAAATATTCGTATCTTTCGCTGGAACTTCGACGAATCTTGCTACTTTCATCGACATCTTGCATATTTCACGACCAAAAGTGATTCGTTGAATTTTCTTGTTTCGAAGCTGTTTTCGTGAAATATTCGTATTTTTCGCAGAGATTTCAAAGAATCTTACTAGTTTCATAGTTATCTTGTGTGACGTCGGACAACCGACGTTTGTCTCCAGTAGTACACACACACATATCTTTTAACCCAATAATTGCAAAAGTTCAGACTCAAGCTAGGCATGCCATGACCTCCGACTAGGTGGCATAAATCCCTAGAAGGAAATAAAGCCAATCACAAATCCTTCTGTCGTTATAACAACACGATCTAGCCCTATGTGCTCCAAAACGAAACATAAAACTTCCAACCACTTTCCATTGGCCGATCAGTGACAAAGAGCACACGGCCCACAGACACCACGAATTCCTAGAAAGAACATTGCAAACTTAGTATAAATAGTATAAATAGGGCTCCACAGTTACAGTTACGGAGTAGTAGAGTAGCAGAGCGGAGCTGTAGAGTTGCAGTCAGGAGTTCGAAAAGACTAAAGTCTACGACTCCTGCTCCGAGCGATCATGCTTCACCACCGTGGGTGGAGCTCCGGTAGTCTAAGTTCTCATCGCGAGCATACCGTTGCTCGTGTCCGTCGCGTGTTAAACACTATTGTTAAGTCGAATTGTATTGTTTAGTCTTTAAGAATATATGTTCATTATAATCCTTCTCTCGCTTCGATTCATTCCACGTATAACTACGAATTCCTTTTGATTATTATTTGCGAGATATTCGATCATATATCAGACCATCTTACAACTCCTATTCTTCTACAAAGACGGAAGTGCATACACAGCTGCACAGTCAAGGCTGATTAATAGGATTCCAGTGCAAACGAGAAACAGTAGTGCAGACACAGCTGCACGGTACTCTCAATTGCGCGCTTGAATAATACGATATATGCCGCGTTCGCGTCGCGCTGGTAGGACTTACCATCTAAGTAAACTCGTGCGCGATCTTTACGAGAAGGCAGGTATTAGCCGCCTTCCTCTCAGTGCCGAATGTGCGATAGGTCAGGACCGAACTACCTGCTCGGAGTGGAAGTTAATTCCTATTACTTTCTCAACGACGAAAGCCATCGACAGATAAGCCTTGCTATTTCGCGGATACTCCGTTATAGTCGGAGGTACGAGCCGGCTGGACAAACGGATTGCATAAAACGACGTTCAGAAGCTGGAAGTCCCTGGCGCGGGATAAATCCGCCGAGACGACGAGCCGGGGCGTGACATAATACGTTGCATTTCCGTGTTTGTCACTTCTCGGGACTACCATCTGGAAGTGGTTGTGGTGTCAGGCCTCAGCCGGTTGTTGCTCCTTCGGTATCCTGTGAATCTGCTGTTGAGTCAATGTTGATAAAGTTGGGATGATGGTGAAGGAAGCGTTTCGTATCGGAGTCGCCGTCAGACTCGTCAGTGGGGCTGACAGTGGCGACTCCTGCCCCAGACCCAGGTAGGATGGAACTATAGTCTGGGCTTGGAAGCGGTCACCCCCATCCTATAGAGACCCGCAACGGTGGTCGCTTAACCTCACGATCGTTTACGTCGTGCGGTCAGCCAACACTCACCGGTGGACTGAAAAGTTTTTCTTCTGAAACTTGTATTCGACCCTGGTCCTCTGCGGTACCCGACACCTTATAGGCTTGCCAGCTCTTAACTTGGAGCGCTCGAATGAAGCGCTGGTCCGCAGTGGCTGAGTTCCGTGATGTAGTAGACTTGTGACGTACTAATGACGTGGAACGCGATGACCTAGATCCAACTCCAACGTCGACAGACGTCACAGTTTCGACGATGTTTTCGTGAAATATACGTATTTTTCCCAAAGATATCAACGAATCTTGCTAGTTTTATAATCTTGCATATTTCGCGACGAAACGTAATAATAATTTCCCTGTTCCCTTGATATTTTTATGATATTTTGGAATTTTTCATTTAGATTTCAACGAATCTTGCAAGTTCACAGATAAGTTGATATTATACGACGAAACGATACTAAAATATGATTTTCGCAGCCACAAAGTTGTTTTCGTGAAATAATCGGTTTTTTCGCAGAGAATATTCCTAGTTTCATACGTATATTGCATATTTCACGACGAAACGCGATAACACGTCGAATTGCCATAACACGTCAATGTTTCGACAATATTTTCGTGAGATATTAGTATTTTTCGTTGAGATTTCGACGAATCCTGCTAGTATCATGCATATCATGTATAATCTTGCATATTTCACGACAAAACATGATAATACGTTGAATTTCTCTATTTCTGTGATGTTTCCGTGATATTTCCGTTGTTTTCGTTTAGTTATCGAAGAATTTTGCAAATTTCAAAAATAACTTGAATATTTTACGACGAAACAGTGATAAAACGTGAAATTTCTTGAGCCTTGACGGTGTTTTGGTCAAATATTCGTATTTGTCGCTCAGATATCAACGAAACCTTCTGATCTCATAGATATCTTGCATGTTTCACGACGATAGAGAGATAAAAAGTGAGATTTCTCAGGCTCGATGATGTTTTCGTGAAATATTCATATTTTTCCCTAAGATTTCGACGAATCTTGCTAGTTTCATAGATACCTTGCATATTCCACGATAGTACGTCGAATTTCCTTGCTTCGACAACGTTTTTATGATTTTCTTATTTTTCTGTTAGATGTCAACGAATCTTGCAATTTTCACAGATAACTTGAATATTTTACGACGAAATGTAGTAATACGTCGAATTTTTTTGTTTTGACGAAGTTTTTGTGAAATTTTCATATTTTTCGCTTAGATTACGCCGAATTGTGCTAGTTTCATACATATCTTGTATATTTCACGACGAAACGTGATAATACATTGACTTTCACTGTTTCATGATACTTACGTATTTTTCGTTTAGATTTCTACGAATCCTGCAAGTTTCGCAGATAACTTGAATATTTATGACGAAACAGTGACAATACGCCAAATTTCTCAGTCACGATGTTGTTTTCGGCAAATTATCGTTTTTTTCGCAAAGATTTCGACGAATCTTGCTAGTTTCATCAACATCTTGCATATTTCACAACGCGATAATACGTTGAATTTTCCGATATCGTCGATGATTTCGTGAAATATTTGGATTTGTCGCTCAGATATCAAAGAAACCTGCTAATTTCATAGATATCTTGCTTATTGCACGATAATAGATTGAATTTCTTTTGTTTCGTTCACATTTTGGTAGAATATTCGTTTTTTTCGCTGTGATTTCGAGATTGCTAGTTTCACAGACTTTTCGCACATTTCACTACGAAACGTGATAACACTATTTCCTTGTTTCGACGATTTCGTGTATTATTTGTATTTGTCGCTTATGTCTCAGCGAAACATGCTGGTTTCATGGATATCTTGAAACAGTGATATTTTGACTTCGGACTTTTGCCTTCGGTATTATAATTACACATATATACTCACACACACACATATATATCGTAGCGCGTAAGGTCATGTAATCGAATAACTGTAAGAGTTTAGAATTAAATCGAGCATACCATAGCTTCTAATCTCCTAACCTAAATTCCTAGGACTAAACACAGCCAATCATATATCGTTCGGTCATTATAATAACAAGCTGCAACTCTAAGAACTCCAAAATGGAACGTAAACATTCTAGTCGCAAACCACATTCTACCAACCGACCAGTAACAGAAACATCTGCCCAGGCATAAACATTCTCACTATTTCCACCTTTATCTTTCCACGCGCAGCTGCGTGCTTACCCTCACCACTCCAAATTCCAGAATACTGTTAACTTAGAAATGGTCATTAATACAAATAAGGCGGCGCTCATCTAGTACGTTCAGTAGCAATTCCGTTATAACTGTTTCGATTTGGAGTTCGAGAAGTCTAAACTCTTCGGCTCCTATTCCGAGCGATCACGCTGCACCACCGCGGATGCAGCTCCGTTAGTCTAAGTTCTCAGCTCGAGCATATGGTTGCTCGAGACCGTCACGTGTTAATCTCTATTGTTTAATCCAGTTGTATTGCATAGTCTTTAAGAATATATTCATTATAATCTTCGATTCATTCTAATTCCACATCTCGCTTCGATTCATTCTAATTCCACATCTCTCTTCAATTCATTCTAATTCCATATATCTCTATCCACAATTAGTATTCACGAGATACTCAATCATATATCATACGCTCTTACGATTCCTATTTTTTGCCAAGATGATGCTGCACAGTCATTGCTGATTAATGATAACACAGGACTCCAGTGTGAACGAGCTACGGAGGTGCAGACACAGCTGCTCAATTGCGCGATCGAGCAATTCTATATATGCAGCATACGCGATGCGGTGGTAGAATATACCATCTACGTAAACTCATGCGCAATCTTTACAAGATTGTTTAGGTATTACCCTCCTTCCTGTCGGTGTCGAACGTGCGTTAGATCAGTAGCAGACGACTACCTGCTTGGAGTGGAAGTTAATTCCCATTACCGTCACGACGACAAAGCCACCGACCGTTTAAACCTTGCTCTTTCCCGTATTCCCAGTCATAGTCGGACGTACACGCCGGTTGGACAAAAGGACTGAACAACAACGAGATGTTTCATCAACTGGAAGTCTTTGGCGCAATAATTTCGCCAAAATGACCGGGACGTGACAAATTGGTGGCAGCTGTGGGATAGAAGCAGCCACCACGGAATCAAGGCACGGATAATCGTCTCTTGACGTAAGATAGAGCAGATAAGTAAGGCAATAGAGTCGGAGCGCAACGAAAGGATACCCGCTCGCTCAAATCCTGTCCTGGGTCAGGAACGCTTTCAAGCGCTCATACCATCTAGTCTCATCCGCTTGCTGTTCCCCACCATTCTCTCTTTCAGGCACGAGCGCCCAACCGGAGCAACTCTCTGAGTTTTTCGAGCAACTCATTCGCTTTCGAGCAGTCGTTCAGCGTAGTCACAGTGCAGTAAAGTTTTCTAGTGATCCAAAGCATTCCTATTTCGCTTTCCGATATTCCAGCGAATACCGTCACGATTTTATAAGTGACGCTCATATTAATCTACGAATTCTTTCCACAAGCGAAATGAAACTTTCAATATCGACAAAGGTATTTGGTTCATTTTATTATTAATATTACCTTTCTTTTCGCATATTATAATATCTAAAATTCAGTTCGCAAGATAGCGCCAGCGAAAGGCTCGTACACGCCGAGCCATTGAATATCAATCTACGTGCAGACTTCCAGAACCGGAGATTGTCGATTTGACTTTCTCCGACTCCGACGCAGAGACAGTTATCTTCCACACCTCCAACACCTGTGAGTGAGATCCTCGACCGAGCCGTTCGCGTGCGCCTTTTCGAGGAAATTCCAACAAAGGTACTAACTGCATTCGCTCCGAACTAACACCGGTATCACACGACAAGCGCTATTCCCGAAATCGTCACCGACGATTGTGTCTCCAAATTCCAAATCAGCAGACGTAGATAAGCATTACGAATATGATGGCAACGCGCTCTAAGAAGAATGTTAAACACCAAGCGTCGTCACTCATATCCAACGAAATACCTGCAATGCAAAGACAATTAGCAGAAAAGGAGCGACGCCTTCGCGATGAGGAACGCGCACACGAGCAGCGCCGCTGCGAGATTGAAAGTAAAGACTCCATAATCGAAATTTTACGATACGAATTAGAGTCAATCCGATAATCGCTCATATGATAGCTTTTCTATCTTCGCCTTAGGCGAAGCGTTAAAGTCGATACCGACGTTCCACGGATATAATATGCCTGTGCAACAGTACATTCGCGTATGTAAGCAGACAAAACGAATAATTCCGCGACAGATGGAGACATATCTATTAGATCTGTTCAACGCAAATTTACTGATCGCGCTTATTCAGTAATCAACGGTGAGAACGTCAAGATGCTCTGCAACTTCCTGGGAAGAGCATTCGCGCCGCGCAAAGACATCGACAATATTAGAGGCGAATTGTCCCAGATCTATATGCGGAAAAGCGAGCACACATTAGACTTCGATCGCATAAAAGACAAATTAACCGTGAAGAAATTCATAAAAGGATTCCCAAATCAAATATACGGACACATGTATCTCGTTGAAAATCAATCATTAAACGATATTTTCTAGAGAATAGGCTTTTTTAAGAAGCCAGAGATTTATCAACGAATACAACGCGAAGATTCGTCCTACGGATATGAACTGCGACGCGTACAGTTCGCGGAATCACGAGACAACACCTTCGCGAGACATATTCTGACGTCACTCGTTATAAGTATCAGCCCGATTCATGGAAATTCGACTCTCTACGGTACGAACGAAGTCCAACGTCATCTCCATATTCACCGCCACATCGACAGCCAGATTGTACTCAATCGCAATCGCCGCCGAGCGCCGAACGAATTCCCAATCAAAGTTATGAACCCTCGCGCAACTATGCAAATTCCGATCGTCGTGCTCTGACAGCCAACCGCTATTATCGGTACTGCAAAATAATGGGACATGATACGAACCGATGCTGTAGATGGCAGTTCAATAACGCAGCGCGTTCGGGAAACGCGATGCCCCTCCCTTCGAATAACGAACCACGACGGGAGGAGGGACCACAAATCGCTCAAACAGCGTCTCAAGTGGAAGAGCAAAAGCCCGAGTCACAAGCTTAAACTCGTCCGCAAAATTACTCATACCGCGCGTGAATCATCTGAACTCACGCATGTCACCGAATTCATGCTCGATACCGGTGCCGAGCTAAATTAAATCATCCGCGTTAGAACCGCCAGTACAAATAAATTCAGTTAGCCGTTACTCCTTGCAAGGTATCACGGACGGACAAGTCGAGACTCTGGGTTCGATTCAAATTTATATCACGGGTAAACTCGTACAATTTCACGCCGTACCGGTCTCTCTGCCTATAAATACGGAGGGACTTCTGGGATCATCTTTCTGCTCACCCCAAACAATAATCTCGTATCCCAGCAGCGAATCGTATGGGGGGATATAACCATCCCTTTTTCAAATCCGACCGCAGCGATCCCTGCTCGAACCGTTTCTGCGTATCTTCGCCAAGGGGAAATAGCTCGTAATTCACGATTCCTTAGTTCGTTGAAAAAACAATCAAGTTATCGTTATTTCATGTGTAAACACATCGGACAAAAACCACGTTATCTTCAGTACCGTTCTAGAATTGGAAGAAGTAGAGATAATCTCACCCACACCGTCAAATCCGTCGCAAAACGGGAATCCTAAATCTAGCGCCGATTCGCGATTCCTCGCCATTAATAACGAGCCAAATATAGACGAATGAATTCGCGAATTGCACTCTCTTATTCCGATGAATTATTTAAATGTAGAAGGGAAAAATCATGTGAGCGAAATTATTGAATCGAACTTCGATCTTTTCTATCTACCTGGAGACGTACTAGGAAAAACATCGTCGTCACACATAAAATTCCGACGATCGACGACGTGCCAGTTCATACCAAACAGTACCGATATCCGCCGATCCACAAGGAGGAAATTGATAAACAGATGCGCTACTTGAAAGCGACATTGTAAGACCATCGAAATCTCCGTACAACTCCCCGTTGTGGATCGCGCCCAAAAAACTCGACAAAACAGAATAATAAACGCTGGCTAGACTACCACGCGTTAAATCTATCTCAGACAACTATCCGCTCCCCAGCATCCTCGAAATTTTAGACCAACTAGGTAGCGCTAAAGATTTCAGCGTTTTCGATTTGAAAACTGAAAACTGACAAGAATAAAAATACGACAACCAATGACGCTTTCCGACAAGCCAAACGTTCGACAAAGTCTCGCACGATATTGGTGGCTCTCTTCCTTGCACCCCTTCCGGCAATAGTTATATTTTAACAATACAAGATCTCCTTACTAAGTACTCCATTACCTATTTCGCAACCTACAGCCTGCGTCAGTGCCGACGCGTTCGTAAAATATTTCATTTGCAAATTCGGCGCAATTTAGGCAATCTTAACAGATCAGGGAAGCAATTTTATGAGTTCCCTCTTCAGATCGGTCGCAAAAAGATTCCGGGTAATACAGCTTCGGATAACACCGTTTCATCCTCAAAGCAACGGGTCGATAGAACACTCGCACCACGTGTTGACCGAGTACCTCAAACATTATTTTTCGCGAAATAACTGGGACCAATGGCTTGATATAGCCATGATTTCCTATAACACAATCGTCTACAAAAGCAATCAATTCACACCACACGAACTAGTGTTGTCGGCCGTCTCACGCGAACACCATTGGCAAACGCCGCTCTCCGAGAGAAGGGCGACGAAACATATGAAACATATCTAAGGGAACTTCAATCAAGGATCATAGAATCCACCGAGCAAGTCCAGGCTAATCTCAATAATTCGAAAATTCGAACGGAGTCCTATTACGATAGAAAATTAAACGTGCAGCAATTTTTTCCCGGCAAATCCGCGTATCTGTTAAACGAGCCGAAGAAAGGCAAATTCGGACAACAATATTCTTGACCGCATCAAATCCTCGAAACTTATGACAACAATAATGTAAAGATATTATACAAGCATAAGCCTAGAATAGTCCACGCGAATAAACTGTAAAATCTGCGCTCCACGCATCAGCACATTTACGACGCCAAAGAATGTATCACTCACCTCCACACTCCAAGACGAGCTAGAAATTTCAACATCAGCATCCAGAACATCAACCTCATCAAAGCAGCATCAGCAATAAAACAGTTCCAGCCATAGTACACTTCCTAACAGCCATTAGCCCCTCAGCACTCGATCGCAATACACCAACGACAAATTCAACGACGAGACCGATCACACAAGGAAATCAAAACTCCAACCGACATCACCTATCACAAGAAGCAGAAAGAAACAACATTTACGAGTGCATGAGTGAAGTACCGCTATCTTCCATAAAAACCCAAGACCAAGGTTAAGGCCCAGTCTCAATCACGACTCAAACGAGAGTCGTCTTGCAAACACGCTGCATCACCGCGGGTGCAGCTCCGTTGGTCCAAGTTCTCAGCTCTAGCAAACTGTTGCTAGAAACAGTCGCGTGTTAACCTCTATTGTTAAAGCAAATGTAGTTAAGAATAATTCCTTAGTCTTTAAGAATATATATANATATATTTTATATATATATATATATATATATATATATATATATATATATATATATATATATATATATATATATATATATATATATCATTATAATCTTACATTCCTCTTCGAATCATTCTAATTCCACGTATTACTTCCTTTCGATTTTTTATTCGCGAGATATTAGGTCATATATCATACGCTTTTACGACTCCTATTCTTTAACAAAGATGGAAGTGCAGACACAGCTGCACAGTCATTGCTGATTAATAAGACTCCAGTGTGAACGAGATACGGAGGTGCAGACACAGTTGCACGGTACTCTCAATTGCGCGCTCGAGCAATTCGATATATGCAGCATACGCGATGGAAATATCATCTACGTAAACTCGTGAGCGATCTTTACAAGAAGGGAGGTATTAGCCGCTTTCTCTCGGTATCAAACGTGCGTTAGATCAGGAGTGGACGACTACCTATTCGGAGTGGAAGTTAATTCCCATTACCTTCACGACGACAAAGCCACCGACCGTTTAAGCCATGTTACTTCTCGGTTTCCCAGGTATAGTCGGACGTACGCGCTGGCTGGACAAAAGGGCTGCACAACAACGACACGGTTATCAGCTGAATGTCTCTGGCGCGATAATTCCGCCGAAACGAACAGCCGGGACGTAAGAATATCAACGAAACCTGCTGATTTCATAGATATCATGCACAATACACGACGTAACGTGATAATACGTTAAACTTCTCTGTTTCGACGATGTCTTCGTAAATTATTCATATTTTTCTTTCAGATTTCGGCGAAGCCTGCCCGTTTCATAGATCGCTTTTTTCACTACGAAACGTGATAATACGTTGAATTCCACAGTTTCGACGTTGTTTTCGTGAAATATTCGCATTTTTCGCTTAGATTTCGACGAATCTTTCTAGTTTCATTGTTATTTTAGATATTTCGCGACGAAACAGTATAATACGAGAAATTTCTCAAATCTCAACGATGCTTTCGTGAAATAATCGTTTTTTTCACTGAGATTTCAACGAAACTTGCTATTTTCACAAATATTTTGCACATTTCACGACGTAACTTAATAATACCTTGAATTTCTCTGTTTCAATAATGTTTTCGTGAAATATTCATATTTTTCGCTTATGCCTCAGCGGAACATGCTGGTTTCATGGATATCTTGCATATTTCACGACGAAACAGTGATATTTTAATTTCGGACGAGCGACGTTTGCCTTCGATAGTATAAGTACACATACATACATACACATATATCATAGTACGTAGGATCGTGTAATCGAGTAATTGTAAGAAATTAGACTTAATCCGAGCATACCATAGCTTCTTATCTCCTGTACCAAATTCCTAAACATCGCCAATCATAAGTCCTTCAATCATTATAACAAGCTCTAAAAATTCCAACTCTAAAAACTCCAAAGCGGAATATAGACCTACCAATCACAATCCACTTTCTACTGGTATGTTACCAACCAGTAACAGAATCATCCCCCCAACATAAATATTCCCACAGTAGGTCTCCGCCCTTATCTCTCCACGCGCAGCTGCACGTTTATCCTCATCAGTCCGAATTTCTAAACAGAATATTGTAAACATATACATGATCATTAGTATAAATATGGCATCGTTTAGCTCGTAGTTCAGTCCTGGCACAGTTCCGATACGTATTACGATAGAGTTATGAGTTCGAGAAGACCGAAGACTTCGTCTCCTATTCCGAGCGATCACTCTGCACCTCCGCGGGTGCAGCTCCGTTAGTCTAAGTTCTCAACTCGAGCATACCATTGCTCGAGACCGTCGCGTGTCAATCTTTATTGTTAAGTCAAGTCTTTAAGAATATATTCATTATTGTCTCATATCTCTCCTCGAGTCGTTCTAATTCCATATACCTCTATCCTCGTCTTATATACGCGAGTAGATCGATCATATATTATACTCTCTTACGATTCCTATTCTTTAACAAAGACGGAGGTGCAGACACAGCTGCACATTACTCTCAATTGCGCGCTCGAACAATTCGATATATGCCGCATACGCGTCGCGGTGTTAGAAATTACCATCTACATAAACGCGTTCTTTACAAAAAGGAAGGTATTAGCCGTCTTCCTTTCGGTGTCGAACGTACACCGTTAGTTCTAGAGAGGACGACTACCTGCATAGAGTGGAAGATGATTCCAATTACCTTCACGACGACGACGCCACCGACAGTTTAAACCTTCATGTTTCCCGGATTCCCAGTCATTGTCGGACGTACGCGCCGGCTGGACAAAAGGGGTGCATCATAACGACACGTACATGAGGTGGAAGTTGCAATAAAGTCGCCAAAAGGATCTGCCATGACAGTTCTGACGATGTTTAAGAGAGATATTCTTATTTTTCATTGAAATTTCGTCAAAATGTCCTCGTTTTACAGATATTTCATAGATTTCACAACGAAATAAAGATAATACGATGAATTTTTTTCTCTCGACCAAATTTTTGTGAAATATCCTCGTTATAAATTCGGCAAATCTTGCTAGTTTCATATATATTTCGTGGTTTTCACATCAAAACTGTTATAATCCATTGAATCCTTGTTTCGACGTTGATTCCGTAAAATATTCACATTTGTCGGTGAAATTTCGCCATAACATGCTAATTTCATAGATATTTCGTACATTTTACGAGGAGTCAGCGATAAGACGTTGAATTTCTCAGCAATCAAATTTTTCGTGAAATATTCGTTCTTCACCCTCTAATTTTGTCAAATCTTGCTAATTTCATGTATATTTCTTTGTTTTCATATGGAAGCAAAGATAATTCATTGAATTTCTCGTTTCGATTAAGTTTCCGTGAAATATACGTATTTATCTTTGAAATTTGTTCAAAACTTGCTATTTTCATTGATATTTCATGCATTTCACGACGAAATAAAGTTAATACGTCCAAACTCATTATTTTGACAATATTTTCGAGAAATATTCATATTTTTCTCACAAATTTCAAAAGAACTTGCTAATTTCGTAGATATTCCATAGATTTCACGTCTAAACAGAGGTAATACGATGTGTTTCTCTGTTTCGACGATAAGAAATATTCGTATTCTTCGTTGAAATTTCACCAAAACTTCTTGATTTCATAGATATTTCGTAGATTTCACGAAGAAACACAGATAATACAATGAATTCCTTTATTTCGTCCATATTTTCGTGAAATTTCGTAATTCTCACTGTAAATTCGAAAAAACTTGCTGGTTTCATATATATTTCGTAGTTTTCACAACAAAACTGTACTAATCATTGAATTTCCATGTTTCAACTTTGTTTCCACGAAAGATTCTCATTGTGAAATATTCTCATTTGTGAGAAAATACGCCATAACGTGCTAATTTCATAGATTTCACGAAGAAACAGTCATAATACGTTGAATTTCTCTGTATCGACGATGTTTTCGTGAAATCTCCGTATTTTCCGACGAAACTTGCTAGTTCCATAGGTATTTCGTATATTTCAAGACAAAACAGTGATAATACGTTGAATTTTTCTAAATCGACGATGTTTTCGTGAAATATTCGTATTTTTCGACGAAATTTGCTAATTTCAGAGATATTTCGTAGATTTCACGACGAAGCAGTGACAATAAATTGAACTTTTCCGTTTTGGCAATGTTTTCGTGGAACATTCGTATTTTTCGTTGAAATTTCAACAAAATTTGAAAATTTCTCAGATATTTCGTAGATTTCACAAAGAACAGTGATAATACTTTGAATTTTCTTATTTCGACGATGTTTTCGTGAAATATTCGTATTTTTATTTGTAAATTCGTCAAAACCTTTCTAAATTCACAGATATTTATTAGATTTCAAGAAGAAAACGCGATATACGTTGAGTTTCTCAGATTCGACAGTGTTTTCTTGAAATATTCGTATTTTTCCACGTAAATTCAATAAAACATGCCAAATTCATAAATATTACATAATGTTATTTATTACACCTGAAAGATTACGGAGTTTCGGTAATTGGTATGTTGTTCACATGTGAACTTTCAAAAATTTCCACAATCATTCTATCAATATATGACATCTATTTTATGACCTTATTTTATTCTAAGCATGGCGGACTTCGCAAAGAATAGTATTTTCTCGCACGTGAATATCATCTAATATTATTTATCAAGCCTCTAATATTATGAGGTTCTAGAACGAGGTTTTCCTATGACCCTTCAAAATTTTTCACTTTCATTGTGTCACTATATCCTACACATTTTATGGTCTTATATTATTCCATGCATCGTGCACTTCACAATGAACACCATTTTTTTGTACATAAATATCATCTAATACTATTTGTTGAGCCTGAAACACTACAGAATTCCGGTACGGTGAATGAGTTTTACATGTGCTCATTCAAAGATTCAGAGATTCACCGTATCAATATATTATCTCGATCTGATGTTCTTATATTATTCCACGCATCACTGGGTTCATTATGGACGCAATTTTTTAATATACGATTTAATACTATTTATCAAGCCTGAAATATTACGGAGCTGCTGTGCGGTACGGGACTTACTTATGACGCTTCAAAATTTTCAACATTCATTCTGTCAGTATTATATTATAAATTTTATGTTCTTGTATTATTATACGCAACGCGGCGATCATAATGAACGCAATTTTTTTATACAAATATCATCTAATATTACTTACCTAGCCTGAGACATTACGTAGTTCCAGTACGGGACATGAGGTTCACATGTGATCCTTCAAAGTTTCATACATTTACCGCATCAATATATTATATATCTCGATCTGGTGGTCTTATATTATTCTAAGCATCACGGGGAACACAATTTTTTAATGTAAAACGACAGTATTATTCATCAAGCCTAAAATATTACGGTGCTCCGGTGCTGTACGCGGCTTACGTATGACAATCCAAAATTTTCGACATTCATTCTGTCGACATAACATATGAATTTTATTGTTTTATATTATTCTACGCATCGCGGGGATCACTCAATTGTTTTGTATACGAACATAATCTCGTATTATTTATCAATTGAGCCTGAAATATGACAGAGTTCCGGTACGTGGTATGAGATTTACATGTGCTCCTTCATGGTTTCCTACAT
The DNA here is from genome assembly GCA_002806875.1 of Lepidotrigona ventralis hoosana. NCBI lineage: Eukaryota > Metazoa > Arthropoda > Insecta > Hymenoptera > Apidae > Lepidotrigona > Lepidotrigona ventralis. The sequence goes on along the minus strand of NIPQ01068591.1, from coordinate 12,601 downwards.
TCACTCCTACAAGGTTTCACTAATATCAATATATTATTTTTGATCTGATAGCCTTAGATGGCCTACTTTACACAAAGTTTACAGAAAACACAATTTTTTAATGTATAACAACTATCTAACGTAATTTATCGTTCATCAAATAGTAAGGTTCTCTGATGCGGAATGAGGTTCACATATGTTCATTCAAATTAAAATGCATTCGCCGTATCAATATACTACATCAATCTGATGCTCATATAACATTACAAGAAATACAAGATTTTCGGGAAACATAATTTTTTAATATAAAACGACGATCTAATAATTTTTGTACATGAAATATTACGATTCTCCGATACCGTATGGGGTTTGCATATGCTCATACAAAATTCAATGCATTCACCGAGTCAATATATTATCTCGAACTGATGGTCTCATATTATTCTACGTAATTCATGGTTTACGGACAACGCATTTTTTAAATATAGAACGACGATATAATATAATATATCGATGATCAAATTACGGCTCTCCGATACGGTATGAGCTTTACATATGCCCATTCAAATTGAAATTCAATCGCCGTACCAATATTTTACCTCGATCTGATGGACTTATATTATTCTACGTAATACAAGGAACACGAAAAACATACTTTCTTAATATAGAGAAACAATCTAATGTAAATTTGTCGATCATACATATATTACGGCCTCCAGACCGTTATGAGCTTTATGACCGTATGCTCCTTCAAATTTTAGTACATTCACTTTATCATTATTATATATCTTATTGCTTGTATTGTTCTACGTATCCAAAGAATAACGAAAACATATTTCTTTAATATATAATAAAGATCCGATATAATTTATCGATCATACAATTATTACGGCCACCAGTGGATTATAAGTACGTTAACCGTATCAATATATTATCTCGATCTCATAGTCTTATATTAGTCTTATATAAGACATATTATATATTAGTCTTATATAAGAATCTAATATTATTTATCGAGCCTGAAATATTATGGTGGTCTTGTACAATACGGGTTTTACAAATAACAATTCAAAATTTTCGACATTCATCCCGTCAATATATCATTTGGAATTTGTGTTCTTATATTATTCTACGCAACGCAGGGATCACGATGAAGAGCATTTTTTGTAACAAATACAATGTAGTATTATTTATCGAGCCTGAAATGTTACAGATCTCCGTTACGGCACGGGGCATAAAAATGACCATTCAAAATTTTCGACATTCTTTCTGTCAGTACGTAATATCGATTTTACGGCCTTTCTATCAATATATAATATCGATTTATAATATCGATATATAATTCTACGCAAGGTGGCGATCACGATGAACGCCATTTTTTCTATATAATCTTAACATCTAATATTATTTATCGAGCCGGAAATTTTACGTATCTCCGGTAAGGCACATTTCTTCCATATGACTCATTAAAATTTTTATCATTCTTTCTGCCAATATACCATATCAATTTTATTGTCTTGCATTATTCTACGCAACGCGGAAACGATGAAAACCATTTTTTTGTATATAAATATAGTATAATAATCCTATGAATCATAACGATTCAATATAATATATTGAATCAATATAATTACACCTTATATGTCGTTCGTTGTACATTACTCATAATTCGTTAGACGTTAAATCAATACACGTAATTCCCGCTTTTCATTACAAGTCCCACGTTTTCTCACTATACGTAATACGTATAACGTAATACGTTATACGTTGCATAAATTTCGTCATCTGTTTATTACCATACGTTATACGTTATACATTACTCATAACATGTTATACGTTATTCATATTATGTCATACGTTATACTTTACACTTTATAGATTACTCATTTTACTTTATATATTGCACATTGTACGTTACACGGTATAACGTTTCTTGTTGTGCGCTGTACGTTATACGTTATACGTTAAATGTTACACGTAATACATTATACGTTATACTTTGTAAGTCAAATATTACACCTTATACATCTCATGTCATATGTTATACGTTGAAAGATATTCGTTAAATGTTATGTCATCGTACGTTATACGTTACACGCCATACGTTACTCGTAATATATTATACGTACCTGTCATAAGTACTACGTATGTTATACTTACACGTTACACGCTATATGTACGTCATGTGTCACATGTTATAAGTTATACGACATACGTCCTACGTTATACGTTATATGTTATACGTTATATGTTATACTTAATACGTCATAATGTTACTCGTTATGTGCTGTACATTATACGTTACACGTTATGAAATTACGTATAGTTTTATTGGATATACGTTCAAGAAGTATACGTTGTACGTTATTCTTTATACGTCATGCAATATATCATTATATTTTATTTGTTACATTTTAAACGCAACGCACGTTATACGTTAACGCATAACGTTTAAACGCATAACGTACGTTATACGTTATTCGTTATAATATATATAATATATAAATATATAAATTATATATATTATATGTTATAAATTTATAAGTTCTACGTTATAGTATTGTTGTATTTTATTATACGTTTAAACAATATACGTTTTACGTTATATTTTATACGTATCACATTATACATTGTACGTTATAACGTTTTGCGTTATACATTGCATATTAAATGTTACGCGAGTCGCATCCCAGCTCATTAATTGAGGAAGGTACGCACGGTGTCGTACATTTTTGCAACCATTTTTGCCCAGCTGATGCGTACGTCCAACTCTGGCGTAGAAAACGTTCGTTATGGCTCAGGAAATTAGTAACTCTGACTCTAGGTGACGTCATCCCAAAGGTCATTGGAATGAGCTTACACCGTAGAGCGTTGTCATCTTCTCTGGTTCTGATATGCGTTCGACTCTCTCGTCGAACAGAAGGCGGCTCACGCCTCCTTACTTATAGAATTCGTGTACGAGTTTATGATATTTTCTACCATCATATTACGTACGTGGCATTTATTACGCGGAATATCGATCAAGCAAACGACTGAAAAAGCTGTGCAGCTATGTCTTCTTGTCACAATCATACTGGAGATCTATAGATTGGTAGTGACTGTGCAGCAATGTCCGCACTAGCTGTCTCTAATGAACAATAGGAATAGTAGAATCACTATACCGATTGACTATACCGAATACACTCGATGCACAACAATTAGCAAGCAAAATGGAGCTCCGGTTAAAAGAAGCAAAACGCAGCGAACCACGTAAATCGATCAAAGTAACAGACTTAACCGCCAACTCTATAAAGAACCCAAATTATCCGAACACACAACGAGGAAAGATACCGGATACACCAAACGATATAATATATTGATACGATGGAAATCAAAATTTGAAGTAGCATATGTATACCTCATACCGGAGGTCCGGAACATTCGATAAACATTATTAGATCGTTATAATACATAAAAAATGGTGTTCTATAATATATTGATACGGTGAATGTCATAAAATATGATAGTGTGTCACGTTGCATTTTTTATAAGGCTGCCTTCGTAGATTTAATAAAAAATGAAAAGTGAATGAATTTCACGGGTGATCACTTCACAATATGATTCACTAAATAAACTGTTAAATTTTATAAAGAGAAAAAAAAGTGATTGGACTTTAAAAGAAATAAAACTTTATACAACAATTCACCGCAATTTCAGAACAATTCAAGGTAATAATGAAAAAAGTTCGAGTTATAATTCAAGACTGAGGCTTTATTTGTCGTTTATGTTCTTTTATAATGTTGGGTGTGCACGAAGTGGGGGCTGTATGCACGGACCTGGATCGCTGAATCTGCTGACCGCTAATTTTGAGAATAGATAAGGTGATCTAAGATTAAGAGTTCAGAGAATGGCTTGAAGTCTGCATCTTATCGGTGAGAAAAAATTTTTAACTGCTGACTGCTGGCATTCTTTCGTTCTTAGACTGTGTTTCGTCTCGAAACGAAGCGGACTGATCTTCGAGGTTTTATGTCTACCAAGTCTTCGAATTCAGGTGACATGAGGCATAGCTGGTCACATTCGTTGGTAGTTGGAGCTGGTGCATTTAATTGTGGACTAGGATGTTGGTTCACTGTTGAATTGGCTGTATAGCTTAAAATACTTATACATAATGTGTGCGATGTGCATTTTGATAGAGACTGACAACATTTACATTTGTAAAGTATATAAAGTATGATTGTGTCTATAGAAATGTAGTCTAATATTTGTAATATGGATAGTCCTGTTTGTTTTAAAGTTCTGATTCGTTGTTCTGTCTTTACTTGATTGATTTGTGAATTAATTTATTGCAATATCTTATAAATATTGAAATTTGGATTCATCTTAGGAGTGGTTGAGAGCTGTTCACTAATTAAGTTGAGTTCGGCTAAGGTTTCATTGTCAAATTACCGATTTCTTGTTCCGCATAGGGCTTCTAATTTTATTTTGTGTTCTGGAATAACAAGATAGTTATTTTCAGTTTCAAGGGGTATGAATGTTAACACATTAATTTTAAAATTACATAGTTACAGTTTTTTGGTGAGATGGAATGGTCCATTAATTCTAATTCGCAGTCTTTCATACTTGTTTTGCTATAAGACGGATATGTGATATTGCGTCTTTGTAAACTTTTTACAATATTTATTTATATAGTTCCTGTCGACTGGGAGGTCTTCGCTGCTAAAAACTATTGGTTTTTAAATTACCGGGCCATGAAAATTTTGTCTCTCTGCGTCGGTATAGGATAAATTATAATTAATTTTGATAATTTTAAATAATTTAAATTATAAATAATTTTGATAATTTTTTTTCATTTTCTATCTTCTAAAAGTGGTACTCTAATAAAATATAACAATTTTTTGTTTCGGACTGAAGCTACTGTTGTCTAGTAATGTTCTGGTGTGATATGGTTCGTAAGGAAATTCTTATCAGTTATCTGTTTTAATGTAGTGAGAAATTGGTTTGCTTTGACAAATTGGGAGTTTATAATTCCGCGTTTTTCCTAAGATTATGGTTTCGATTATTTCGTTTATATTTACGTGTAATTCAAATATTAGGAATTAAGCATGAATGAGGAGAGACGTCAGTATTTCAACTTTATGCATGGTGTTGGTAGGTCTTGCAAATTGCTGTTCATTGTATTTACAATCTGCAATCTCTCGTCATCCAGAACTTGTTTAATAAAAGCCGATTGATTTGCTATAATTATTTTCATATTGTTAGAATCGAATAATTTATCTAGGTTCTAATTTATTAAGGTCAAATCATCCTCGTCTAAGGTTCCAAATAAACTTTTAGACACTAATCTAATTATATTTAGGAGACCTCGTTTTTATCGTGTGTGTAATGTTAATTTTAATTGTTCTTGATTTTTATAAAGCCGTTATTTGCTACGAATCTCATATTTATAACTGCAACCTTTGCAACTTTCACCTAATTTTTCTACTCGCTTTTATTATTGATGGTTGTTTAAGTAATTCATTAATGTCTATAACGTTACCAAATTGTAACTTGACCTTATAGAAATAACATACTACTATGATCTCAAGAAATACAAAGTTTTTGCCTAATGGTTTTATGTATCTCGCAATTAATTAAGCTGTTGTAGGGCAGGATGGCAATAAACGTTGGGTTGAAAGAAAAAGTTTTAGTCTATTACCGTGGATTTTTATAATCCTTTTACGGCGATCAAATTTTATAGTATAATTTAGGGGTGAGGCTATCAATACTGTCGCTGGTCCTAACCATTCAGTGTCTAATTTATTCGCTTTGTAATCGTTGTGCACTATTACTTTGTCTCCTGGATTAATGATAGTCTGAGTCCGCACGATTCTACTGTCTTGTATTCTTTTATCTTTTAACTTTGTCTTTTCAGTTACTTTACGTGCCTGAACTATATAATCATAATGTCTTTCCAATGTCTGAAGATTTCGTCGCATTCTTGGGTACAAATATTTGCTATAGTTGAGGGTGTGTTGCTTCTTCTGTTCAGGTGTATACTTTTGCGGTTTGTTACGTCTAAATGCGATTGTTTTATCTTTGATCTTTCGTGAGAAATCTGTGAAATTTCTAAAATCACAAGTTTTGGTCAAATACAGCAAAAACTACGAATATGAAATGAGAACAGAAAATCAGTTTCGTCACTGCTTCAAAAATCTACGAAATTTCATATCGTTATCGAGGTTAGAACATCACTTTGATACTGCAGGTCCGTATATTTCGAGAATCGAAAAACTATATTGGATCGTCATATTATGATGGAAAGTTCTATTCTACGTTACCGTTACATGGAATAGTTTGAGCGTATGGAGTCGTTAGAATATATTGATTCGATATATGTAAAATAATGTTGTACTGGAGATACGTACTATTCGAGGATCGATAAAAAATACTAGATGTTGTTTTGTTGTCGTTATATTGTTTTGAAAAGTTATATTCTACGTTATCATTACATTGCATTAAGACTATGTAATCTATTGATTCGATATATATCATATACATACAAGTCTCATATTACTACCGGAGGTTAGTAATCTTTGATGATTGATAAATAATATTAGATATATTATATTGAATATTTGTGTTCTACGTAATCGTTGCACTACGTAGAACAATTTGAAACCATAAAACCGATATAAAATTGTGATATATGTTATATGTCATAATGGAAATTCATATTGTACCGGAGATTCGTAATATTTCAGGATCGATAAATAATATTAGATCGTTATATTATATAGAACAATGGTGATCGTTATATTATATAGAAAAGAATTTCTTGCAATTATATAAGCAGTAAAACGTTTGCGACAATATTTACTCATATAGAAAATTTATCATTCAAACAGACCAACAAGCATTAAAATGGTTTAAAAACGTAAAAGACCTTTCCTTATGCGCTGGAAATTAAGACTTGAAGAATACGATTATGACATCGAATATAAAAAAGGAAAAGAGAACGCTGCCGCGGACGCCCAATCACGCTTATATCCATTGACCGAACCAATTGGCTTAACATCTCGACAAGATCCGATATTGGAAATTCCAGTACCTAACTTAGAAGAAAAGATAACAAGATAACGCACTTACTCCACAATCACTGAATCTTGACGAAATTATACATGGCGAATCATCTCTAACAGACATAGAAAATTTGATCGCAGAACTTGAACTTGTGGAAAAAGAAATCAACAAATTACATTGACGAATACCGACTCTTTGAGCAAGAAATAACACCACGAGAAACTCACATTAAAGAGAAAGATAACAGAGAAATCTATTTTCAGTTAACCAAATCAGTTTTAGGGACATATAACGAACATGAATGGCTTAAAATCCTAAAGTCATTCAAGACAATAAATAAAAAAAACATAAGTATAGACGACGACACGATAACCGAACATAAACGTGTAACTATATTACTGATATTAACTTTTCTCAGCACAAATCACGAAATACTAAGTTTAGATGTATTTTTCTGTTACGACGCAGTTCGCTTCATTTTCGTAGTTTTCAAAGTAAACAGATCAAAACTTGCGATATTGGTAGAAATTTCGGAGATCTTTCGGAGAACTCAAAACACTGAGTGTCGATTAGATTTTCTGTTTCAACACTGTTTCCGCATCATATTTGTAAACTGACCAAAAATTTCAATTTTGGAACAATTTTCATACAGTTTCCCTAAAACATTGAGTTTCGATGCTTTGACAATGTTATCACATCCCAGCTCGTCAGTTAACGAAAAATAATGACTAGCACGTCATTTCTTTTCGTACATTTCACTTCGTCCAACCAGTCCATCAATCGCGTACTTACGTCAGCTGGAGTTGGTTCCTGACGTAATTGTTCACGACTCTCTCGTCCGCTACGAAAACGGACAAATCACAACAAGGTAGGTATACGCATCTAGTAAAAATCGCGTTTTCTCCGTTTCTACTATCGAGCTGGAAGAGGTTAAGACAATTTTGTTTACGCCACTAACTCCACTCCAAGATATTTTTTAGAATTAGAAATTTTAAATTCTAAATCAGATTCGCAAGTCCTCGCTATGAGCGGGAGCTTAGCATAGACGAACGAATTCACGAATTAAAAGATTATTTCCATAAATCATTTAGAAAATACAAAAGAGAAGTCATTTTATAATGAAAAAAATCAAGATTCTATTTTATTCGTAATTTGTGTTGGTATGTATAGTATTCATAAGCAAATATTCAAAAAAATTCGTTAACATTTTCTACGAAAAATTGATAAAAAATATGATTTTTTTAAATATATTGTTTAAACAAACGATTTTTTTGTAAAACGGTATACACCACTAAATTAGTCGTTAAAAACGCTAATTTCGTCAATTTACACAAAAACGATAATAATTTCCGAGATATTTAACAAAATATGTTTCGCACCCCCAACTTTGAGGGTAGTTTTCACTCCTTCAACATCAACCACTGCCGATAAAAAAAATACTGGTCCAATATTTGTTTAAGAACTACATCCATGCCAAATTTCATCAAAATCGGAGATTCCGATTTCGGGATGTTCCTTGTCACTTAGAGCGAAGTGGGCAAAGATCGATCGATTGTGTACGCGTCGCGGTTGCTTCAAGACACCGAGTAGAACTATTCGACTATAGAGAAAGAATGTCTAGCTATCATATGCGTCGTCCAACTTTCTCAGACTTTGCGTCAGCTCTAGTAACAAATCACCGATCCTTTAATCGGGTCTCGGTAAAAAAAAAAACCCACATCGCGTCTCTTGAGATAACGATTAAAGTTGGCTGAATACGACTATAAAATAGTATATAAATCAGGAAGAGCGAACACGAACCACGCCGTCGCTAATCCGGTTCCTGTCCTTTCTATATCCTCAGATTTGACTGACGAATCCCTGTTCAGCCTTGATCCGATCCCCTCCACCCTCTCCGTGTAACCCTGGAACTTTTCCTCTCCTACACCAACTCTTTCACCTAGATCAACCTTTGCTCCTACTCAAGAGCAGTTCCTTACGACAGACGATAACAAACGATGCAACAGACATATTGTACGAGACGAGTGGAATAGAAGCCCATAATACACGAAGTACAATTACACACGTCCGTGACCGCCTTGTAATGAAGAGAGACGATCTCGTCTACCTCACGATGCAAGACGACTCGCCTATCGACCCTGGCGCCGAGAATTTGGCTAGACAAAACAGACTACCCGCCAGGCCTGATCTAACGCTCGGAAGAGCTCGGAAGGTGACGAACCTAGGAAGCTTCAAACTAATCCTATTCCCATGTAAACATACACAGACCCACCACGCGGACAGAACCGACCTCTTGGAATGCATTCGTTATATTACGACCGAGCTTAACCTGCAATCTTTGTCCATCTCCAAATTTTTCTGAACGATATTTTAAAATTCTATTCGCGATGTCTTCGTAGATTTCTTTTCACAGACGCGAATATTTGCATGTTCGTACAAAGTGATAATTCCCCCTCTTCACTGTTGACTAACATTATCATTGAGAATTGTGTCTCGGCATTTACCGGTCATAAAGGCATCAGTAAGACGTATAAGCAAATACGTCATAACTACGACTGACCATCACTAAAATTAGATACCTAGAATTTTATCTATTTCTGTTCAAGCTGCCAACTTCAGCAACTAACACCAGTCAAGATCAAGCAGCCGATCACAGACAGCATCCTCACGGACACGCCAATGTTTCTATGGATAAAGTCGGATCACTTCCGACTACCCCCTTCGGAAACACGTACATTCTCACTATTCAAGACCTCTTCACGAAATACTCACTAGCTATACCCATTGCAACCGACAGATCGCGACACCACCGATGCATTTATTAAAACATTCATTTGCAGATTCGGCGCACCAAAAGCAATTCTGAAGGACCAAGGCTCAACTTTTACGAGTTCTCTGTTTAAATAAATAACAGCAAAAGATTCCGTATCGTGCAGATTCGTACAACCGCTTTCCACCTGCAGAGTAATATATCGATAGAGCAATCACACCACATGCCTAACTGAGTACCTGAAACATTACATTTCTCGCAATAATTGAGACGTGTGACTAGACTTAGCCATGTTCTCCTACGACATCAGTGTACACGAAAGCACAAGGTTTACGCCCCACTAGTTGGTCTTCGGCCGGTTCGTTAGAACTCCTTCAGCCATACGGCACCCCTGGAAACGAAACCTAATGCATATTTAAGGAACTTCAAAATTAATTGAGTCAGTAGAGCAAGCGCGTAATAATCTAGTTACCTCTAAGGTTCGTTCGTCATATTAAGGTAGGATGGAAGCATCCAATAATTTTCTTCCGGAGAAGAGACATGCTTTTTGCGTTAACTGAAAAAGGACAAATTCGAGTCGGAATGTACAGACTGGCATCATAGATACATACGACAACCACAATATAAAAATCTTGTACAAACAAAACCTAGGATAGTGCATGCAAAAAAGCTTAAAGGGAAAAGTCTCACACGTCAGCGCCATTATAACATCAACGAATGCGTCATTAGACTCCTCCATACCTCAAAGGTAGCTATAATTACCAGTGCTAGACCTAGCTAAAATCGCCAGTTTAAACAGAGCAGTAGCAGCAGCAACATCATCATCATGATGCAGCAGTGGTGCTCCTTTTGACAGCAACGAGCGCATCAGCCCTCGTAGATTGTAGCGGCCCAGTATTAAATACCGCGACATTCTCTATCACGGACGCTATTCTATGTGACACCAAAAATACGGAACCAACATCGAAATATTTGCCAATACAGTTACCCAGCTAGCAGAACTCTCAGTCACAACTGTCACGCAATTCAAAATAGAAACAGATCTCACGGTATACTACTACGGTATGCATTCGCAGGTATCCGTCGTCCATAACAGCCGTCAACAATATCTGTACTTAGCAATAAAAGAAGTCTGGCAACTTCTACACTCTTCGGGAGCAACTTATCTGTATCCTGATCAGTACAAATCAGCGACATTCTACCGAATTCCACATCTCACAGTCTCACTCTAGCAGAGAAAAGGAGACCACAAACCAAATGTAACGGCACAACCTATTCGAACTCGTACGGAACCTGGGCAGGCATAGTCGTCCAAGTTATAGTAAAAATTATTCTCAAAGCTTACACAACGTCCGTAAGGCTAACTGAAAACAAGACTATAATTCAATCAGGCCGGCAGTGCCGGTGACAATCTGGACATTTGGACAACCAAGACGACCACACTTCTTGGGACTCGACTCCAACAAACTACTGTAAGTTTTAAAACTATGACGTATTATACGATGACAAAGCAACGAAAATAACAATCAAAACCAACATGGAACCAGCCATCTAATATCATTTATCTAATATCAACGGAAGACACCACATTCGCACTAACACGCACAAAACAATTTTCAATGTTTGGAATCATTCTTACGCGCACAGAGCATGCCAAATTATTCATACTGGAAATTAAAACATCAGAAAGATTCTAATCCCGACTACCAATATCTGTCAATAACCTGATATGTTAAGATATGTTATAAATATGTTAACCTACGTCAAATCCAAGTTTGTTCATGTCGAAAAGCACTTGAAAAAGCAAATTGTATAACCTTACAAAGATATCATCCGTCAAAAATGCGATATAGAACCAGATATTAAGAAATGCACTTGCACTCATATATATCGCCCCAGAAGACATCGCAACCACGATACCACGAGAGGCCAAGAACCTTGCAATTGCCTCAGGAAAGATAGACGTATTATTAAATGCATTCCCACAACATGCCGCACAAGACGAACAACCAACTATTATAATGAATTGCCTGTAACAGAATGAATCCTATTTTCTAACATCGAAGATTCGAATATTAATTGTAGCAGGAAACAAAAGAGAATGCAGCTCTATGCTTCCTACCATGTGTAAAATCCACGGGATATGGTACTGCCTTCTCCCAAACCCAGTTGATAGCATTCCACTACCTCTACAATCAATCTCCAATTCCCAATTGTAATATGTATATCCGCCGAACTTGACAACTGGACTCAACAGAAGACGTTGAGAAATTCAAGAAACATGTTATGACGACCACTTAAAAAATTCCTTTGCTTACGTCACCATACAATTAGTCATTTGCGATGGGCGCTTGGTGTGTGCGGCTCTGGGATTGTGATGTCATCAGTTACGACTGAGCAGTTAACGAGAACTATTAAATAAAATTTAAACCAAGTACAGTCTTATTATTTGTGTTTAAACTGTAATATATCGCGTTTAAATCGTGACAATGTAATGTTCCCAGTGCAGAAAGCGGCTATCGTAAGTCTGGTCCTAGGGACATTCGGGACGGTTAAGCTTACGCCACGGGAACGGTTCAAAATACACCACTTTTTGGGCGAAGAAGCATTCAAGAAAATAGCCAACAGCATAACTAAGATCTGGAACGGCTTCATTAAATTCGGCTCGGCTTCTGCAAAAGTCATGAGTATATATATATATATATATATATATATATATATATATATATATATATATATATATATATATATATATATATATATATATATATATATATATATATATATATATATATATATATATATATATATATA
>NIPQ01068535.1:0-24167 GCA_002806875.1 Lepidotrigona ventralis hoosana | reverse complement strand
TGGTGAGGGTGTTGAGGGTGGCGAAGGTGGGTAGGGATGGCGCGGAAAGAAGAGAAAAGGGAGCATAGGAAAAGACGAAGAAGGAGGGCGAGGGGTCTGGTAGGAGGAGGCGGGAGGGTGGAAAGGGGAGGATGGTGGAGATCGCGGTGGCGGTCGACGAGGGTGAGCGGGGAGGGTGTGGGGCGAAGGACGCGAAATGAAGAAATTCTATCTACATTTCCAACCCTTCATGCAGCGTCTTACCCCCTTCGCCGCCGGGGCCCCGCACCGTCCCTCCCGGTCGCCCTCTTCTTTTCTCTTTCTTCTGCCTCCGCTTCTTCTTCCGCCCACTTCGTTCCTTCGACTGCCTAACCTTCTGCCCCCTCCTCATCTTTCTCATCCTACCGACGGTAACCCGACCAACCCCCTCAAGCTCGCCTTCTCTCCGCGATGTCCCCTCGATCCGCGCAGCCCGCGAGCAACCACCCTGCTGAGACAATACGACCAACTCAACCCCTGCCTCGGTCCGTCTTCTTCGCCTTCTTCTTCCTCTTCTTCATCCGTCGAACTCTTACACGTACATCCATCCCTCTCCCTTTCTCTACCACTCATTTCCTTGTCCTGTCCCCCTCCCTCCCTCCCACCCTCCTTCCCTCTCGTTCTCTCGTTCTAACCCCTTGAAGACCGGTATCGCCACCCACTACCATCAGCATCGCGACTACCAGAAGAGTACGCCGAGCCAGGATTCCTTCGGAGCCTTCCTTCGTTCCTTCTCGCTCTCACCTTTCCGTCTTATGCTTCATACCTTCCTTTTCCCGTTCTTCAACGGTGCTCCGGCTGCCACTTCTTTCTCTTTTCTTAAACACAAAAGCGAAAATTTTGCTTATTAGAATATTTCCAGGAGGTGTTCCCCTCCCCCCTTCTTGCTTCGACTACACCCTCCTTCCCTTCTCCACATTCTACCGGTCCTCTTTTCCTCTCGTCGTCGATGTCCGTCCGTCCCTCTTTCTTTATCGTCGACAACGCGCGTTCAACTTGCTTGCGCCTTTCGTCGTCATCGTTCTCCTTGGTCTGGTCCGCGACGCGGCGCAGGGCAGGGGTAAGTCCGTGCACTCAAGTGTGACGGCACTGGGCTGCGCCGTCGGTCGGGTTATTCGCGCTCGCTCCTCTCGTTTCGAGCGTCTAGCCAGCCGTTCGTCGACGCCGTGCCACGCCGCGCCGCAGCGGACGACGCCGCTGCCACTGGCGGCCATTACTATGATTGTGTGCACGGAACTTTAATTATTATTATAGCGGCCCGGGGAGCCAAGTATATGACAATAAGGAGCACCCTCACAGTGCTTTGCTCGGGCAGGTGTACAAGTTGCGCCCGGTGGACGCATACGCTGTCGCGTGCTCGCATACGTGAATAACCAACAAGGCTTTCTGCGCGCACGCAAACACTCTGCTCTCACAAAGACTGACAGATTGGAATCTTCTATGGTTTTTCTGCGGTTTCTCCTCCTCCTGCGTTTTTCTACCTTCCTCCACTTTGCTACTTACCTCTCTCATTATGTCTGTTTTCGCCGCCGTTCCTCTCGCAGAATTGCTACACGGACAAGTACATTCCCTTTCAGGTTGGCATTCTCGAAGTCACACCAAGTCTTTCGACTCGTATTAAATTAAGTAAATTAGTCTGCTTCGAATTAACGCGATCTGACGCCGAATAATATTGTACGAGTGGCGTGTCGCGCGAAGGATCCATGGATTTCTCGTGGTCCAAAGCTTCCGTCGAAAGCAAGCGATATTCTATGATTTTCAAAGTTTCGCGGGCCCGCGCCGCGATCATGCGGTCGCGTCTTCGGTTACTATGACGTCATAGAACAAGGCGTCCACGCGTCCCATTCAAGCTTAGGCCATCGTAGCGAAAGGAATAGAGACCTAAACGCAGGGCTTGGGGCAAAGTTTTTGTTAGATTAAACTGAATTTTTTTTCTCGACCACTCTCTCGCGAGAAATTCTTGCTCACTATCTGACATTCTACTCGCGTGTATGCTTATAAATAGATATATCTTTTTAATAATGCAAAATTAACATAAGTAGAAAAATTACTGAATTTTTGCATAATATGGATATATTATGCCAATAATGATTTTCAATTTTCGAGAATATTAACAATGAGCTAATATAATAATTGAGATCAACAATTAACTGAAACGTTCAGATATTCTTTACAATTTCAGTGTATCTCTTTACAACTTCAGTATAATGTCTAAAAATTAATTGAGAATTTCTCTAACTTTTAATTATTTTTACTTTGTTTAATGAATATTCTTTAATGGATATATTTTATTACATAATGGATCCGTTTAAGGAGAACATTATGTATGAATATTATTAATAAATCGTAAAAAAATGAAAATTGAAATAACATTTTTATTTTAATAAAATTAAAAAGATTATTACTTTTCCAAATATTTGAATTATAATGTCTTATATTAATCAAATATTAAAGTCTTAAATTAATTAAATATTATAAGTTATGATAGTTACATAATTAATAATATAACAGAGTATCAATAAAATATATGATTAAGTGCTTATATAAAAATAACTTAGATAGGTAAATATTAAGAAAATATTAAGTTTTAGTTGACAAATTTAAATTTAAAATTTAAGATTAAAATAAAATATAATTATATGTATATATAAGAAGAATCAAATTTAATTAAAATCATAATACGAGATAAATACTTACGTATTGTATCAGATGACATACCAGCATTTATGTCAATTTAAAATCAGCTTCGATACAATAACTTGTTGATCAAGAGGTGGTTGATATCTATTCCAAATCTAACCACAAAGATGTAATCTTTCATTAAAATGTATTGTATCTTGTATTTCTAAAAGAAATATTTGTAACTTGTTTCACGTAATTTTTTGCTAAAATTTTTGTTGAATGTGTCTTTTGTTAAATTTAATAAATAATAATAAAAATAGTAATATACAAATAGTAATAATAATAATATTACAAATATTAAAAATAGTAATAATAATAATAATAAGTTTATTATTACAAATAGTAATAATAATAATAATAATAAGTTACGAAAAAAATGTTGCCAATTTTGCTTAATTAAATGTCTACAATAATTCAAGATAATCTTAATTTTTTAATATCTTAGGCACAGTTAATTATTATGAATTAGATATTCTTTTCAAACGTAAAAATTTAATGTGGAATAGAATCACAAAAAGTGATTTGTGTATTTCTGATTAAAATCATAATATGATTCATTGACGACAATTGTGTTTCACGAAATTTTCATTTTTCATCGTCTATTAATAAAAGTCATAATTAAACCTTTCAGAATTAAGTTAGCTATAACTTTCATATTCAATTTTTGTATCGCTAGATAATTTTTGACATATTTTAAACATGAAGAAAAAAAAACAAATTTTATAAGATTTTTTTAAGATAGTATCGACAGGTTTGTGACAGTGATTGATAAAAATAAGACTTGAGAAAGCAAGATCATATAAACATTTTTCTATCATTTTACAATAACTCATAAATATTCACTTTACATATTCATTTAAATATCACGAAGAATTGTTGTATGACGTTGTATATTGAAGTGGCATAAACTAACAGGATGTAAAGGATTAAGAAAAATTTAACTTTCATTCATCTCTTCTATCAATTTGATATATTTTCTTATAAAATGTTATAGAAATGTTATACAAATGAGGTTCTGTGACATTTACTTTTCTAACGTACATTATACATTTTTGATAACAATATGCTATACCATCAGAAAATAATATTTATTTTGAGAGATAATGTTTTATAATTACTGTATCACAATTATGTATTCAATATATTATTATTTTGAAAATAAACATTTTTGGTTTTGATATACCTATAATTATATAATTTCAATATATATAATATTGTATAATTTTAATGTAGTTGTAAAATAAAAATAAGTGATTCAAAATAAGTGAGTATAACGCTGGTTAAAATTAGAAAAATCAAGATCACGATATGAACAACTATTATATGAGAGTAAGATTTGTGTGGATCTTATACGCAATTGAATAGAAATTTTAGTTTATTTATCGTTAATAAAATCTGCAAATTGAAGTATTTATCTTTTCATTATGTAAATTTTTTATTATTGTATTAACCTGACATCAAGGAACAAATTCAACTGGAAAAATGAAGGATGAATATCCTTGTTTTGCTGCCTATCCTATTCTATATCTTATCTTTTATAGCTATTATAATAAAAAATGGAGTTTCATAATGAAAATTAATTGAAAAATTTTTCAAACGAAATATTATCACAATATTATACAATATTAATTTTTAATGGGCTGATATGATAATAAAGAATAAATAATTGATCAATAATAATGTAAGTCTATCTAAACATCAATATATCCCTGACTATTAAATTACGCTTATAATTTTCAACATTTTAGATATATTTAATTACAGAATCTGAACGCAGATTAATAAGTAATTTTTATTATATTACAACAGAATTATGTTTATCCACATCTCGTTTACATGAATTAGTTAATGTTGAGCTTTAAACATACGAACTTATGATTGATCAACTTCTGCTACTTCAACTATTATCTCTTATTATTTAAATAAAAGATTATTATATTATCTCGTATTATTTATATAAGAAATTATTATTATTTAAATAAGAGATTATTATTAAATAAATAAGAGTAAAATATGATCAAGAAAGCTAGTGACGTCATGTTTGCATAAGACTAATCATTTACCAAAGTATAATTATAAGTATAGTAACAATGGAAAGTGTTATAATTTCGTAAAACAAAATCATTTAACATGTAACTTGATCTTATTTTAAAGCATAAAGTCTTTATTTTAACAGTGCTAAATTTTTTCCAAAGATGATTTTATTTGCGTAATAATTATATATTGAGTGAGAGAGTAAGGGTACTTTTTCGAAAATTGTAAAAATTCTATAAAAAGAGATTGAACAATTTTTTTCTGATTAAATCCACCATTATTTTGTTGAACGTTAAATATTAAAATTGAATGACAAAAATTCAAAAAATCCTAACGTTTCATCGTTTCAATCAAAGCTTAATAAAAGGTTGAAAAAAAAAAATCGTAGAAGTCGTAGAGAAGAGATTTCAGCCTTCAAGGTAATGGTGGATCTAGTCATGAAAAAAAAATTTATTGTTTTCGAATTGTATTTTTACGTTTTCACCCCCTACAATCATACTTGGAAGAAATGAACTAAAGTCAAAGTAGAGATCTTATACCTTGAAATAAGACCAAATGAATTATTACATAAGCCTTCTCTTTTTTTTTTCTTTTTTTCCGAAGATATATAACAATTTAAAGTATCAGTAATTTTTCATCGGTATTGATTCATGTTGTGCTCCGCGCTGTACGTTTGAAAGAGAGGACCGATAGAATACGTGTTCGATTCTGGTAAACGAACGTGAACTGTTAGGAAGTAGAAAATTCTCGAAATATTTACCAGGAAAGGCAGTGTATAAAGCTTGGCGTGATGTAAGATACCGAATGTTAGGGGAGAACGTGTTGTTGAAAGAGAGAGGGCCGAGACAGTAACAATGGAAAGGTAGTCTTGGCAGACAATAGCTCGTGTGGAACAAACACATCTCACTGTTTCTTATCCTTCCCCTTCCTACGCCGATGTCCCCTCGCGCACAAGCCGAACCATCGTTTCGGGCTATATTCCCTGGACTTCACATACTTACGTTTTTAAGCTTTAAAAGCTCTATTGCTTCTCTGCGTCCTATACACAACACGAGACAATAGGATGGACAGGAGCCGTACTCACGATAATGATCCACCATAATTTTTCTATGTAAACCAGAGATGCGTGAATCATTGCAATTTGCGGTTGCGTGATCCTTCAACGATAATCGTCCGCTTTAAGTTGATATATCCTTGATATATTTTTGTGTATGTAAATTCAAGTTAACACGTAACTTAACGCATCGTTAAATATTCTATTATTATATAAATTATAACAATACAAAGTGAAGTTATTTGGTTTAAAAATTTTCAATTTAATTTAATTTAATTTAATTTCACTCTTCATTTTTAATCTAAAATGCAAAATAACATTAAATTTTCCTAGTAATTTTCAAAATATTTTAATAATAGAAATTACAGTCATCTATATTCCAATTTAATAAATTTGTTCCGTAACGAAATGTAGGATAGATTGGAATCAAAAGTCACGAGATAACTTTGAAATGCGATTGTGCGAAAGATGTTAGAGCTATAAGAAAGTTGTTTATATCACAAATTTATATGTCTCTCAAATCATATCATATCAATTTTAAATTAAAGTTGAAATATCGTAATTATTGATTGAAAATAACAGAAATGAGATAATTTCTTATCGAAATGAGATAATTTCGGTTTAAAATTTTAATTACTATAAGAGTTCGATAGCATTACGAGATCAATATATTTATTCTTATTTATTCTGTCTATAGTTAGTTTTTGATATAAGAAGAGGAATTTATTATATAATAAATTAATAATGTTAGATGTTGACTTCTATATGAGTCAAATGAAGACAGTCTATTTTCAAGTAAATTGAAATAGATATTATTTTAACAATAAAAATGAAAAATTCTGTAATAGTAGAGTAAATAAAACAAAGAGATGAAATAACATATTAAGGACAAATTAATAAAAATTTTAATTAAGACAACTGATTTCATCATTTTGAAAAAAGAAGGGAAAAATGATGAAATGTTCTAATTATTCTAAAAGAATTTTCAAACTAAAACATAATTAAAGATATTTTGAAATACGAATTTAATAAAACAAGACTAAATTAATAGTACCATGAAATGATAAAAGTTGTTATTACTACGCTTCTCGCATAATATAATCTTACAAAATAATATTTATGTTTCTTAGTTTCGAAAATTAACTAAATGTATATATTTCAAGCTTTTTATTAAGTATAGTATGACTTTAATTTATACTGAGAATACTTTAGAATTGCTACAATCATTTCATAAAACATTTAATAGAAATCAAAACTATGTTGGATAAAGTAAATGTTAGATAAAATGTTCACATCACTTTACAAAATTTTAAAATATTTGAACTTTAGTCACTTGAACTACACACAAAAAATATAGAACAAAATTATTAATTATTTTAAGCAGTAATTATTTATTTTTATTAAAATATTTTTATTTTTAAAAACTCTTCATTTGAGATATCAATCACGAATACGATTTAAAGTATTCGAATAACATAGTATTTTATAAAAATTAAGTACTATCAATTAGATATATCTATTAATTTCTGAATTATTTGCAATAAATATCATTTCTGAATTATTTGCAATAATATCAAAAATATCATTTTGAAAAAATTAAGTAAATAAATAAATATATATCAAATTTTTTGAGATTAGACTTTGTCTATAAAGGTGTAAATTTTGAATTTTGTTTATCTTAAAGTTCAAACAAAATTTCCTTATCTTAAAGTTTATCTTAAAGTTCAAATTAATTTCCTTTCATAAATTAGTTTTATAAATTATTTTTAAAAAATATTTTAAATTTTATGAGATACATTTTAAAAAGTATTATGTTCTATATACTATGTTCTTCAATAACATTCTATTACGACAATAAATCATCATAATATAATAATATAAATATAAATATAATAATTTTTAAGATATATATATTAATTATATTAAATTAAGAATGATGATTCTGATTTTATTGTAAGGTGTTTGCTGTCGACAGATATTTAATGTGTATTAGAGTAAAATATATAATATATAGACTACATTCTTGCACATGTGCAAAGAAATTTAAAAAATTGTTCCATTTTAATCTTTTAGTATATGCGTAATAAATATACTATAATATTTGCATCAAAAGTAACATATTCATAATTTCTTCTGAACTGAGTTAACTTTCAATATAGCTCGTATTATTTACTGTTATAAGCCTACAAAAAATTAAAACAGAAATTTACATAAATAAATCATATAAAAGACATATATATATACGCGCATTGGAAATTTAAATAGTATAGCATGCTACGTGGATATGAACGATATCATTTGACATCTATCGTCGGATGAAGCAGAAATCGAAAACACATCTGACATTATATCCTTCCAGGGGGATGCTTGCAACGAGGTTACTTCAAATCGCCGAGACCAGCGAAACGATTCTCATTTTCTTTCTCTCCGGGCGAATCGACACAATCAGAACACCCCATCGATATTACGAATAGAAGCTCGAGGTAGACTTTATAATTGTCGTGATGTTGCCTGTACCTACGGGATAACATTTCTCAAATGAATTTCAAAGTGTCTCGTTATACAATGGAAATGTTGTTGTTTATTATTCGTTATTAGTTGATTGATTAATTATCCTACATAAATTCTTTCTCGATGAAGGATACCTAAGGATTTCGTTGTACTCACTAGTCGTTTCTCGCGTAGTTGACGAGCCGAAAATTCGTCAAACTACGATCTGTTCATAACTTCGACGCATAATCGACGCTTTTACGGGGCTTCGCTGTAAATCGGTCACGATAAAACTTTAAACTCCCGCCCGACCATCCGAAAACTTTCGACTCCCCTCGCATTATCGTCCTCGCCTGTTCCATAAGTTGCCCGATGCCGAAGCAGAAACAAAACAGAATTACTGGAACGATCACGTTAGGGAAAAAAGTGGCGGAGTAAGAGGAAAGGCAGGGGAAAAATGACGGCAACCGAGAGGCGAGAGGCTTTGCATACGTTCGAAGAAAGAAATCTAGAATTTCGTGTTTAGCCCTCTAGCCTATCTGAAGGCGCTCGACGTAATTCTGCTACGTATATATATATATATATACGTATACGTAGCTTCGTCGGGCGAGGATTCTTTGACCCTCGCAGGTGGTGGATAATGGTGCAAGTAAGAAGCATCAAGGGAGACGAGATCAGAAATGAAAGACGAAAAGAGCAGGAGGTCGAGGCCGGCGGGAGGCAAGCGCGAAAGAAAGAAAGAAAGAAAGAAAGGAAGGAAGGAAGGAAGGATGAAGGAAGAGAAAGGGAAGAAGGCGGCAAACGACAAAACAGGGTTGGACAGAGGGGGACGACACGTAAGCGCGGGTGATTCTTAGAAAAGGAAAGGGTTACAGAGGCCTTAAGTGTAAAAGATTATCGGGAGGCAGAGGAGCACCGGTATCAGCAACACAGCGGCAGCACCAGCAACGACGACAACGATGAAGAGGACGACGACGTCGGCAGCCCACTTTTTCCTCAAAAGGGGAACGGGGGGAGGAGTGTGGGAAAGAAGGAGGATGAGGGGGGGAGGTGGATGGTTGGTGGAAGCTCGCTGGGTAAGAGTTGGGGGTACGGAGCACGAAATGAGGGTTCCTGAGTTTTTGCCAGGCGATCAATAAAAGTCTCTATGCTCTCCTCTTATACTTGTCGTATAACGAAGTAGGCTGGCTGACTGTAAGGGGTTTGGGTGCGTGGCCCGGTGCGTGCATTAATTCCACCTCCGCCACCTCCGTCTCTCACCCATTCCACCCTTTTGGCTCGTTCCTTTTCTGGCCGGTATCCTTAGTACTTGTTCCCGGTCCCGCTCATTCTCTTCAGCCTCGTTTCAACTCCTCCACGTTCTTCCCCCCTCCCCTCCCCAACCCACCCCCTTATCCTACACGCCCTCGTTTCCTCTCCGCGTCTTCCTGCCTCGACTCATCAACGCTCGGCGCCTATGAGAGCACGCAGCCGGATACGAAGGGTACGACGAAGAGAATTCGGCGATCTGCTATCCTCTCGCCGCGAGGGTGTCTTCAGTCGAGCTAGCGCAGGACACGTTTTAAGAAAACCTGACGCTCCTTCCACCGCACCGTCCTTTCTTGTCCTTCCTCCGCATCATCTTGAAGGCCGTCTGTGGTCCTGTTTCATAAGCTTTGATTCTCGATCCTCCATGCTGCTGCCGCTGCTGTCTCTCCTCCACGACAGATTTGCCTCTCGCGAAGCGATGTAGCAGCGTGGTGGCTCGTTCTTACTGAGACACTTCACTCTCCGAATTGAAACGATTGCGAGAAAACTTCTGGTATTTTCAATTTAGCGACATGACTTCTCGAAACTGATGCTCTTTTACTTCGACTGATTTTTATATCATTTGTTGTTCATCACTTTCTTTGTGGATAATACACGATCTGAACATTTTATGTCAATTTCATTATACTAGATCATTTTGCGCTTCCAGGTGTTTGAATTGTAAAAATTTTTAATGAAAATTATCCAGTAAAGTAACAGATAAAGATGAAGTTGCAGAATTTAAAAATACAGGCTAACGTGCCACTTCAAATTCATTGATGAAATTTGTAAAATTAACATCTTCGAAGATTACAGATTTTTAATTTGACACTCAGTTTAAATTGAAAATTCAAATTGAATAATGAAAGTTTACCATTACGTCAGATTTGTATAATATAATTCGCAGTGAGTAAAAATATATATCTAATAAACTACCTAAATCAAAAAAAGAAGACGCTTTTATTTTTTTTTTCAAAGTTCAAGTAATTTTTAAAACTTATTTGTTATACTTCTTACATTTAGACATTTCAATATTTTCAATAAAACATGAATTGCAATCAAAATAACTTTACTCAAATAATATAACTAACATTTGAAAAAAATAACTTTTTTTTAAAAATAAATTATATATTTTATTTTCATAGAGAACAAATAAGAAAATTCTGTAATATATTTCTTTTCAACAACTCCTGAAAATGGTTTTTCGTACAATCTTTCAGTATCTTCTACTTGCTCGTTTATTCTGTTATTTTATATTGCCTTGATACGCGTTGATACATCCCCTTTCTTCGAATCCCCTACACTTTTCATGTGTTTGCGTCTCCCAGCCAGTAATCCGTGTCAACGTGGATTCTCTTTATCTAACCTCGGCCCTCATGAAAGCACATAGTATCAACAGCCAGACACAAGAGCGATTTACAATTATCTCCAACAACTCACACTGTTTTCTGACAACTTTCTCCTTCTTCTAGAGCCAGTCGGTTTGCACGCGCACTCTTCTTCCGATTCCATTCCGATTCATTTTCTCGCTTAGTTCCGACCTTACTCTCTGTAGCAACATGTTGTTTATAATTCACTCCCGATGTACAGATATAAATTCACGGAACGCACACAGAAAGTGGAGTAATCCGAAGTATTTCAAGTGTTTAAGCTGCTGTAAGTTTCAATCGAGAGCATTTGAAAGGCAAAGAAAAACTACAAGCTGAAACGACACAATGCTCTGCAATTGTTTCATATTTTTTTCGATTGGAAAAATCAATGTGTGATTACTTGCATTTTATATTAAGTATCTGTAATGTTAAAAGTATTAAGTATTAAAATATTTCAAGAATTAATTACATAAATGTTGAGCATTAAATTTGTAGCACTAAATATTAAGCATTGTACTTAAATAATACCTATATATCTTAATTTTGACATCTTATTATATGTCGTTATTATTACATGTAATGAAAAGTGTTCAGATATAAAATTGAATATTATGGTATTATTTATATAATTTTTTTATAATAGATCGGAAAATCATATGAAGGTCTACATTTTTTTATACCGATGTAGCTTTTTATTTTTTATAAAAATGTATCAATCTACGTATGTCGAAAAACTATTAGTTTAAAAAATATTTTAATTTTTATTTTTTTATAACATCATTTTATACACCATCGATTGGTATGAAGAAATATAGAGTTCCATTTAAAAAATGAAGAAAAGTATATTAAGTGTTAAGTGTTATGTCTTATGTTATGTATTGAGTATTAAGTATTAAATTAAAACACATGATAATGAAATACATGAAATTTTATTTTTAATCTTAATATTTACTAATTAAAACATCTATGATTAAAATAATACGATAATTATCTGTTTTATCACAGTTTTAATTTTGTGATATTTATATACGGAATGAACCATAAGTTGATCTTCATTGTTTCTGGAGATGTGAAAGAACTTCGTTATTAAAAATTGTTTAGTACAGAGAGAATCATGATCAATTTTTCAAAATTTTTTTTTATAAATGAGGCATTCGAAATCATTTTAAATTAAAAATTAATAATTTAATAGATATTTCAATTTTATAAAATTTATGTTTGAAAGATAAAGAACAAGAATAGTTTATTAAACAAAGTTTCTTCATATTTCCAAAAACTATAAAATAATCAAGTTACGTGGTTTATCTTGTGTAGTTAAATTAATCGTATATATATATATTAAAATATAAATAAAAATTATTTATAAAAATTATTTATAATTTTTATAAATAGGACTAATTATTCAGAATAAGAAATAATTTAATTTCAGAATTGTTTGATCCAATAGTAGTAAATGTTTTAAAAAATGCTATATTAATTTTAATACAAAAAAAAATATTTTCAATTACAATTTTATTCTTGATACAATAATATATTCAGTTTTAAATGGTTTTTCTGTAACTGTCAGTAAATTAAAATTACGTATATCTTTAATCAGTAATAGGAAAATTGTTTTAACCTGCCATATCGTGTAATTAATTTCAAAAATTAAACAATAAATAAGAATATTTGTAAAAGTATCTCTTAATCTTTTTGCACACCAACCTCTTCGAAGCTTCCAGCTGACTTTTGTTGAAAGTAGAAGAGTATGCCTGTTGGACACTCGCCAAACTATGTACCGCACTAATAGAAACGAGAAGAGTACAGGTAGATCAAGAGAATATTATTTCCAATAGCATAACTCACTTAATAAATTTCTCCTAATAGGACTAATATTAACTTTCCTTAATAATGTTTAATGAAAGATTCTTCATATTCATATGAGAATCATTATTCATTTAAAATATTATACATAGGCTTATGTACTGTTTCTGTTCTTACGCTTATAATATTGTTTCTATATAAATTAATTCTATGCAAATCTCTATTTATATAAATGTAACACTAGTTTCAATTTTTTCTCTCCAATAAAGGAAAAACACAATTTAATATTATTCTCGTTTGTTAGTATAGCAAATTGCACATACACACATACATCCGTGGTACAGTGACAAGACGTCCCCGGGAACGGCAAAGAGACAAAAGAAGTAAAATTTCTTACTCACCGACACGCTGTGCTACCTAGACCTACTTGTGTATGTGATACTTTCGGCCAATAGATATTTAGAAAATATCCTTGCAATCCTCCCGAAGGACTCTTCAACTCTCAGTACATGCACTCATCCCGATAGAAAAAGAAATTAATTTGTATGAATGTCTGTTTACATTGATTTCATAAATCATGGTTATATTGATTTTCAAAGAGTCACTTCCATAAAATTTTATGGCTAATTCCGAAAGGTCCCTGCAATGGATCGACGTGAAAATTTTGAGAAGTTGGAGGGAAAAAGGGAGAAGACTCCAAGTATAAAATCTTAGCCTCGGGTATTTATTAGGTGTTGAGATATGAATGAAAACTTTTAATATAATATATTGAATTTTACGTATATATAATATCGTTAAACAATAATTCTCGCTGCAGTAGTTGATAACATAATATGGCGACACCGGCCTCAGTATCTATAAGGTGTCCCATTTACAATTAGTATGGTTAAATTTCTGGATAACAATTGTTTTTTTTAATTTTTTTCGCATTATCTGCGGAAAATTATCCTTGTCCAAAATATTTTAATACTGTAACAAATTAATAATTCATATATTGATAAAAATTAAAAAATTGAATGTAACTCTTGGATAATATCGTTTAGTCATGGATGGACTAAAATAATAATTCATCATATCACAAAAACTATTTAATTTTATTTCATAATTTCTCCAACAGAGATTAGTAAATAATAAAATTAAATCTCCCAGAATTAAATCTAAAATTTGTATAAACTCTCAATGATATTAGTTAGGAAAGAATTGAAAATTATAACGATCATTTTACTTTATTTTTACATGTTACATGTATTCTGTTCACTTTCTCCCTGTTCACCGCGCCCCTTGAATATCCCATATAAAATGTACTTATACATGGTATTGAAATAAATAACAATGTTGAGGATAAGATATACTAGAAAATTCTTTCGGTATAAACGTGTTAAACGCTTGTCATCCCCCGTCGCTTTGTATGCCCGCGTCCAAGGCAGTAAATCCCGCATGAACAGAGGGAGATGTTATTTTCAGAAAGTTTGGGACGCGACTGAAATACAGGTAGCTGGACGGTCCATGCGGTTTCTTGACGCTGCTTAGAAATTCGCTCGGACACGGAGAAGTCCAACGACGGACTTGGTGTAAGCCATGGCGGATACTGCGATCTGATTTTGTCTTATTTCTTCATCGTGCACTTCTCTGCCCCTTTCTTATCCCCTTGTACTTCACCCTGTGCAATCTCTACCTCCCGGCCGATCCCTTCGCCCACCCACATACTTCCCGTTACTTTACCACATCACGCAACGATTGCTTCTTTTTCCCGTCCGATGAGTTCTCTATCTTGTATCGGTCGAAAGTCTGCGAGAAAATAGAATGCTTCACTCGTAAGTATAGCTGGTCGAATCAAGGGAAGACTCTTTGATTTCTACCATCGCGCCGATTCCCGAACCCCAGAATCATGGATAAACACTCAATCTCGCTCGTGCGAGCAATCTTAATTCTTAACTCGGTCAGGGCGGAACTCTTCAGAAGAAAATCTCTATTCAAAGTGGTAATCTTGATATATTAAAGATGAATGATTTAAAACCTGATACCATTTAAATCCAGATGTTTTACTTCATATATTTCTTTATTTTACTATTTTTGAATTCGAGTCTTTTGTTTTTTCTTTATTTTTCATATTTCAATACTTTTTTTTATCTAGTAATTTAATAACTTTAAAACAATTTTGATTCCTCGATGCGAGAAAAAAAGATATTTAACTATCAAACAATACTTTGAAAAAAATGTAAAATTAATAAGTGCTAATTGATAAATTAGGTTCCTTGATAAATATTAACAAATTTCATTTTCCGAATTATCTTTAAACTTATGTATATTCTTCATGAAAACTGTTATATTTCAATATAACAATATAAAATTAAATAATGAGGTTACTTTCTGTAGAATTATTTTCTTTTAAGATGTACGATCTGAAGTCTATATCGGTGAAATAACAATAAAAGAAAAAGAAAGGAATGAAAGAAGAAAAGTATCTTGTATATAACCAGATAAAACCAAACCATCAGACTGTTTGTCAAATTTTTGTCAAATTTTCAATTCTATTTATATCCACATTTATACCTAATTTACTCAATAGCTTTTTGGATTAAATCCTACAAGACAATAGATGATAAAGTCTTAAGCATTTAATATGAATCAACTTCTCCTTATTGAATTTATTGATGTCTAAATTAAAATTTTATATCTGGATGGGTATTTCGTGATGAATTGAATCTAATAAAATAATTTTAGAAAATCAGAAAATTAATTAGTTCTATTTTATCTTGACAAACATAGACAGACGAAGCAGAATTTAGCGTTTCATTGCGTAAAAATATTTTCTGACGGGTAAATTTATAGAAGTCCTATAACTTCTTTTAATTGTAATTCGTGACAAACTTAGATCATCAGACTACTGTTTATAGCGTGATAAAACTGTATGCTAAAATAGTCTTCCGAACACTATTGAGCAAGCTGCCTAAAGTAGAAACTATCAATTGACACTTCTTAAGTAAGATTAAATTTAACTTTTAATATTGTCATTTACTTTCGTGTTGGATTAGAATATAGATTCTTATAAAAATCACGCAAATAATATCTATGATTTTATCTCATTTTATTTGCAGATTTCATTTCATTCTTTTTACATTTTCTATCATTATGTAAATTGCGCAAGTAAGCAAATTTATTGTAAAATTAACAATATGTACATCGATACATTGAAATTACTAATTTCTGAAAACAATACTCATTATTATTTATATATTTTTATACTTTACTAAACATATGAGTAAATAAATTATTCTAGTTATTTGAGAGTGAGATTTGTATAATATGATAGTTATTTGGTGAATCAATCTATTCTTTTGATTTATTTTAGTCTTTTGAACACTTGACTGCCATCGATCTAGATTTATTCCGCAATGTCTATGGAACAACTATTTATCTTTTACATCTATGTTGTTTCACTTCTCTCAGTTTCAATTGCAACTTATTTTAAATGTCAATCGCTTATTTCTCAATCCATTTGCTTGTGATGGTAATATTTCTTAAATTTAAATATTAATCGGAAAGATATAAAAGCATGTTCACAAATTAAATATGTATAAGCTAAGTGACTTGTGTAAACATCCGAAAATATTATTGAGAATTAAATAAAAATTTTAGTTATACTAGATATTTAGTTATATTAGATATTATAGTACATAGCATATATACAACTTAAGAATATAAGTATATTTATCATTAGTATTTGAATATCACAGTATTGAAAAAATTATTACTTTATATTTGTTTATAATAATCTTAAGGAATTGATTGTTTTTTTAATATATTAAAATTTTTATACAACTACATATAAAAACAATACATTTTAATT
This sequence comes from Lepidotrigona ventralis hoosana, assembly GCA_002806875.1. Classification (NCBI taxonomy): domain Eukaryota; kingdom Metazoa; phylum Arthropoda; class Insecta; order Hymenoptera; family Apidae; genus Lepidotrigona; species Lepidotrigona ventralis. The sequence continues at coordinate 7,579 of NIPQ01068535.1, read as the reverse complement.
TTGTAAAATCTATCATATGAAAGACGAGGAAAGGCAAGAACAATATTCTTGTGTATGTACATAAATCAAAGTTAATAATCTCCAAAACTAATAATTTTTTAATATATATAGATTAGTATCTTTTTATAGAGAATATCAAGCTACACTGATTAATGTATAAAAAAAATATACGATCCATTTCAAAAAGTGGAAATTATTTTATGGTCTAGAAAATATCTTCCTCTATATAAATTTGATGAACATTATAAAATATCTTCCTCGAAAGATAACAAATTTTATTTGAAACATTTTCACGAAAAATGAATACTTGCAGAGATAATTACATGAATTAATTAAAATAAGATTTTGCATATATACACATAATAGATATATCTTGCAAATGCAATTGTAAAACATATATACATATACATGATATTCTACATTTTTATGGACATAATTAAAGAAATAAATTCTAAATATATCTAAATAAATCTATAGAAATTTACTTCATTTATATTCTAATATAAATACAAATATTGCAATGTGCGCTGTTTTGAATATTTTATATATATTTTTGTATACTATGAATAATTAAACGAACAATTAAATTATAATCAAATTTAGATTTGTACTTCGACCAAATTTGTATTTATTTACTATTACATTATCAAATGTATAATAAAATAGATAAAGAAAGTAAAAGTAAAGATTGAGGTAAGATTAGATAATTGTTTTTTTTTTACATCTTCCTTGTTATTAGAATTGAAAGTAATGTTAGTAATTCTATATCAAATAACATGTTACTAGTAGTCTTGCTATCAATTTATTGCGTTATATGTATTTCTGATTCTCACAATTGTGATTTTATTTTTCTATGTTTACCTACTCAATAATAATCATTTAATATAAAAGTTCTTCTTACTAAGATATTAACTCAAAGATCTACAATAAAACTTTAAATCATTTAAATCATAATTATTAATAATTATTTATGCTCACCTGGCATACATTAGCATGGAGAAAGAACAGAAAAGAAGAATGAAAGAAGGTATTAGTATTTATAAAAATAATGAACAAATACTAAACAAATTGCAAAATGACCCAATGTTATAATCTTACATATTTTAGATAACTATAGAAATTATATTTCATATTTTTATAGTGTCAACAAAGAATGATGTGATACTGAATTAGATAAACGCTGAATCATTGATAATCTCCATTTATTGTTAGAACGATCTAGCGTCAAAGAAACTTTCCGTTTAATGCTTCAAATTTTCTGTTTAACACTTCGCAAATTATTAATGCGTTATGAGCTGGACACCTGTTAAGTTGCTATCAAACTCTCAAACTTTCTGAACAGAGATAATCTCTCTTCTCTCTCTCTCTCTCTCTCTTTCCCTCTCCCTCTCTGCTTATTCTCTTTTCTTTTTCAACACTCGAATTTTAAATTTAAGTTTCAAATTATTAATACAACATCACTAAATGATATCAATAAAAAAATATGTGTATTAAATACAAAATCCTTTTATTATTTAAAAAATCCAAATTATTTTGAAAATCCAAAAATTTTCCATCTCTAGTCATTCCTGTTCCATTTTATAACAATAAATTTCACGGAAGTTTTGTAATTACTCGCAAATACTAATAACAATTGAAAAGCTTGTCATATGTTTTATTTATCTTGCAAAATGGAAATATCTCGTGAGAGATCGATCATAATTAAAAATTATAAAAGAAATCTTCCTATAAAAATTGTTTGATATAAAAAGGCATTATCTGGTATTTTCCTAAGTAATGGAGAAAATTTCTACAAAAAAATATTACTTATTTCTATCAAAAAATCATTGATTTAGGAAATATTTTTACTTTAATCTTTTTTTTTTTTTTATGAAACTTATGAAAAACAAGGAAAGTTATGAGCAACATATCTGTGTTTATGCTTATCCTTATCTTTCATGCGATAAGCTTTACAAAATTAAAGTGAAAATATTTTTTAAATCAATAGTTTTGTACATATTATAGGTTAATACTTTTTTATGGATAATGCTCAGTCAAATGAAGTTATTTTTAAATTTATACATATAGTATTTAAAATTAAATAATTCTAAAAACAAGAGACCTTGAAATCACTATTTCACAAAAATATCATTAATATATCACATGGATCTTTTTATACCGAACAACTTTTATAAGAACATTTTCAATTCATTACGAAATATTTGCATTTTGTGAGATATCCTGGATACAAGGATAAATTACTTGATTAGTGTAATTCTCATCTTCTTTGAATGTATGTTTTTTTTTAAGTAATAACTTTTAAACAAAGTAATAAAATGACATATATTATATTAGCAAAAACATATATCGTTTGAATATTTGGTTCATTTTGATAAAATATAGTAGATTTAATATATGTGTTATGTAGATATAATAAAAGACTCAAATGTGAGAATAAACAATATATTTATAATTTTTGCAAATAATATTATCCTGTTTATAATAAAATTTAAATTTATATCAAGTATTCGATTTATTGTGAACAAGCTAATATCGTAGTAAATTTATATTAATTTGTAAAAATAAAGATGAATTTCGATCTATTCGTTTTCTACATCTTCAGATATAAAAAAAAAAAAACGAATAAACAAGAATTAATTTAAAGCAATATTTAAATTAATTAATTTAGGAAATTTTGAAAATTGTTAAAATCATCTATCCTCTTATATGACAGATAAATATAATAATCAAAATTTGTTTTTAATTATTCATTCATAAGATCATAATAATTTTAAAAATAAATCTGATTTTTCCCCTATAATATGAATTAAGGAGATTTCAACGACTTTCAACAGGTTATAGTAACTTGTTTTCCCATTGACTTTACGTTTAAAAGATTTCAAAAATAAAATTTGCGAAAAAAAATTTTGAAATGTATCGAAGATATTCAATCTGTTAGTAATAATAGTAAATAATAGTAAACAAATAATTTCACTGTGAATGATTCTTTGTTGTTTCTTATCCAATAGTTAATATCTAAATGTATTTTTACAAAACTATTATTTTATAAAACTATTGAATTTCTGTAGCTACTAAAATATATTTAAATTGTATTTGTATATATAATTGTTATATGTACGTGATGATACGTAACAAAAAAATCAGAAACATGTATATTGCAATAATATTGAAGACAATCTCAACAGTTTTCTCATCTCATATCTAGAAATTTAATTATTTATTAAAATACTTAATAAAAAGGAACAGAGAAATGTAAAAAAGTCTTAAATACTTATAACTAGACCGGGTTTTTATGCATTTTTAAACATTCAAAAACATAATTAAAAAAATAAACTGTAAATAGAATTTTGTTTCTTCCACTACATATTATAATAAATACTTTACGTTAAACATTTTATATATTTTTGCATAAATTGTATGCATTTTTTCGCACTTTCAAAATTTTTCTACAAGTGCATAAAGATCTATTTATAACAAGTCTACTTATAACAATAGCTCGTTAAGTATTTATCTTATTCTATAAACTTTGTTCAATATTGACTGTTAGAAGTGCAAATAAGCTTCTAAATTCTAAGTTATAAAATTAATAAATGATTTCTACAAAAAAATTCCTACTTCTGTGAATCTCTTCATTTCATTCATCTATATTTACTACATTATGTAATAAAACAAATATAAACAAGGTAGGTCGTAAGCAATAGTGTAATTAATTGAAGATGATTCTACGTGAGAAAATAAATACGACATAAAATATGATGTAAAATTTTTTTCATACGAGGTCCTGTTTTCGAAGAAATTGAATTTAAAAAGTCATGAAAACATATCAAAAAATAATTGTACAATCCAAGTATTGAAAATACTATACAATTGAAACAAAAATATTATACAGTAATTTGATAAATTAAGCAATGAAAGTAACAGAAATATATTCTTTAATTTATCCTAAATTTGTCGAGTCAAATCACGTACGCAGCAAGAATGATGAAATTTTCAATAATAACACAATATGAGTATTGTGTTATTATTGAACTGTTGCGTCACTTTAATTATTTTTCAGAGGATAAAAGCAATCGAAGAACAGAGTACGATAGCTAAATTGCACTCAAGAGTACAAATATCCCATTACTTTCCAAACTTAATTTCTTCGAAAACGAAATTTTGTACCATACTTTTTGCTTACTTTTTCATATATAATCGCTTCCATTCTAGTTATATTACCACATTGCGATCCACTTTGTATATTACACGTAAAAGAAAAATATGTTGCCGGTATATGCAGCATTGAAATTACCGGATGTGAATCGTTCACATACGATAGGAGTAAATTGAATTAATGAAATTGTCTCAATGTTGCCACAAAGCAAAGGAGTTACTTGCCTCCATTCCATAACGATTATGTTAATTAATTCACAATGCAGTGCTCTAGTTCGACCACTTCATAGTTAGATCGTATTCTCACAGTTCCTCCGCATACGTATGAATCTTCCTCTTCACCCTATCGATCATATCGATGAATATCGATTCATATACATAATAAGTTTTAGTAGATTGAAGGATCACCATCGCGGATTTTATGCGAAATTTCATGCAAATTGTGATGGAAATAACGTTTTCTAAATTTAGTCGTCGAAATTACAGACATCGATGTTCCTATGACTGGATGACATTGCCATTGTTCGGACGTTTTCCATGACCTCGCGAGATGAAATCTCCGTTGGATAATCGGCTCCAGAATCCTCTAGAAAAATGGCGATTTGGACTTCCTGTCCGCATGAAGAAACTTGATTGTTACATTTTAATTATGTTTAGCCAAGGGCGAAGGCCCGCTTTTTCATGCTGGCAAGAAGTCCTCGCGTCTTCATCACGCAAATATTGTTCTGTTTTTCTATCGCCTGTTTTGTTCGGTGTCCTCCAGGAGCGATAATATCCATCGTTCGGTCAAGGCCCAATCTAACTAACCTGCACCAAACAAGCCAAACATACTTCGCTTTAAAGCGATTGGCTGGAGGCCACTTGCAAATTGATATAAAACAGGCTTGCCCCGGTCGGCACGTTAATTATTCTTTTCTACACGCCACAACTCAGAGCAGTGCGTATCACTGCGATTCGGATATAGTTAGTTCTCTACTATATCGACACATTCGGTCTATAGTTCTTTGCTATACCGACATATTCGGGTTATAGTTAAATCTTTTCTATATTCGAGTTATAGTTCTTTGCTATACCATCTATTAATTAAAAGTAAAATTTTCTTTATTACAAACAAATATAAAAGATGAATTTATTCTTATAAAATTTCATGTTTACTCTATGTGTTCATGTATTATTACGGTGATATATTTTTACAGATGTAGATACTTATAGAAAATTTTAAGTATCCAAAGTATAGTATTTTCAAATATTTCATACTTACATAAAATATTTTCTTTCAAGGTTTTAGTAGCTTGCATTCAAATTATATTTTTTTATATACAAATTTTTTTTACATAAAATCAAATTTTCAAGAATATATAATTAAAAAATAGAACCTTGGTAGAAAATTTTTTTACATACTAGATATTATACAAAACATTACACTTCGGATATTTTCGGCAATTTTGCACTTTTAAATTTCCTATAAACATGTAAAGTGATAGAATTATTCAGTTTAGTGTTATGTGTGTAAAGCTATTAATTTCCTTTAATTCATCGATAAATTACTAATAATAAACATTTCTAAATTAATTTTTTTAGTACGTTTCATAAAATTACATTTAAAATTAATTTAAAACAGAATTGGACTGTAAAGTTATTCATTCATTTTTGTTTTTTATTATACATTTTGTATGAACTAATTAAATACGAACATAAACATTCTCAGTTTAATTTTTTTAATGTGTTTTTAAATAATATTCGTTATATATTTAATACGTAATAATGCATATTTCGAAATATAACAATGTATATAATATAATAATAAAAATAAATATAAATTATAATAATATAACATAATAATAAATTGTCATAAAATTATATTTTTACTTAAAACTTAGAATTTAAACTATAAACTCTAAATATAGAATATAAACTCTAAACTCGAATTAATTAGTTATCAACTATTATACTTTTTATAATCAAAAAGACATCATTCAAATTTTTTAATAAATTAAAATATCAACGTGTCATATGTTAGATGACTAATTCATAATAAGATCTGTTTTCAACCATGTCTAGAAATATGTATTCTCATGATTTTCTAAAATCTTCGCAAATTTCTGCTTTTTATTCTAATTAACACTATTGATCGCGAGTATCGTTGCATACATCGTTGTATCTAGTTAATGTCACACTTCCGTTAGGATACCACATCAATTCTATAGTCCCTATTTTGTGCGTTAAGACATTGGATTAGTAAGCTTAATATTTTGCAAATTAATATTTCTACCTAGCACAACCGACATGTAAATCAACATTATCCTACCTTATTTAACTCGCGATACATTCCAGGATATTAAAATACGAAAATCAATAATTATCTACTTAACAAAACGGTATAAACGATAACTATACATTTATATACTGTAACTGTCATTTCACAAATGACGATTTAAGAACTTGTTATTATAGTTAATCATTTGGAGCACATTCTAAATACACGAACATAAAAATAATGAAGTTGATATTAATATTTTCACGAAACTTAAGAAATTTTAAACGATTAAAACAGTAAATGATATTAAATATATGTATAATAACGTAACTTCAGTAACACTATTTTTGTCATACATAAGACATACAGTCACACAAAAAAGTGTTTATATGCTCGTGAATTATGAACAATAATATAATGAAAATAATGAAATAATGAATATAATGAAAATGACGTACGTACTGAAAGAATGTAACAGCGAGTCTCAATAAATGTTGAAACTATTATAATTTTGTAAAAAGAAATTAACGACAGTAAACTTGTATAATAATAAAATTGTACAATAATAAACTATAATAAGCTCAATTTAAAGATTGAAGCCATGTTTAAAATGTATCGTTCATTTTATTCTGAAATAACATTTTTTGTACCAGATCCCTTTACTAATTTTGCTGCTCAAACTATCATAGTATACAAAAATCATTGAACAATGTTTTTCATGACTGAATCATGTTTAAAATGTATCGTTCATTTTATTCTGAAATAACATTTTTTGTACCAGATCCCTTTACTAATTTTGCTGCTCAAACTATCATAGTATACAAAAATCATTGAACAATGTTTTTCATGACTGAATCTACAATGGATTAGGAGATAATTTGATTGCTGTACAATTTGTTCGCTAATTTATTAAATTTTGAATATCAAATGAAAATGTTACGATTTCTAGAATTCGTCATCTGAAGCTAATATTCAAAATTTAGTAAAATGATGAAAAAAGAAAAAAATCATACATCATTTTTTTTAATGATATTTTCATATTACTCAACGAGTAAGAAAATAAAGATACTTTTGTTTTAGAAAATGGTAAAAATTCGAACATCTCTAAAGTAACTAAAAAAATCCTAACATCTCGTTGTTTGAAGCTTGATAAAATGGTAGGAAAAAGTC